>JAOVYW010002632.1:0-14870 GCA_025775045.1 Hiodon tergisus
GGTCTCGATCATTTCCAGTGTGCATTCCTCTCTCTGTTGCGTGCGGCGCAGCAAGTACGCCCCGTGGTTGTCACACAACGTAAATGTTTCTTATTGCTAAAGGTACTGCATAGGTGTAAACATAATTTTTTTTTTTTTTGCAAGAGATGGCACTTGTATAGCCTAAGTAGCGGAAATGTGCAGAAAGTAGTTTTGAATGCATTTTATTGAAGGGGGAACAAATCTTGAACTTTGGCAAAATAGTGATACATTCTTATATACTGTAAAATGAGGAGAAACCCAAAATACTAGTATTCTCACATTTTTTTAACCATTGCCCACACCCACAAGGTGTATCAACAATAAATAAGAATAAGATAATAGATACAAAACAAAAACGTGAAGAACATAAATCAATCAACTATAATTAGCACATGTAGGACACATCAATGATGACATGAAAGATTACCAGGGGCCAACGGGCAGTCATCCTCCTGCAGCTGTAAGTTCCAATCACCGTGTCCAGGTTGTCCAAGCCTCCTTTGTAATGGTTGCAGTCCAGGGTGATGGTTGGGTTCCTGTCCTCACCATCACTGATCTCTGCCGTTTTGAGCAGTGTGCTCAGGAGGACCACATTCTTGTTCCTCTTTGGGAGGTGGGGGTGAAGGCAAACTTTGAGAAGGCCTCTCTCCCCCTTGTTGCAAGGAGTTCAGGGTGGAGCTCTCAGGCTTGTTCTTTCTAACCGTGGTGATCTTCCTCATCAGGAGCTACTGGCTTCATGAGAGGTGAAGAAATTGTCACAAGTGACATTTGTCTGTGAACTTCAGTCATGTGTGGGGTCGTGGAGGGGAGATGCAACACATGCGCAAGAAAGTTTTAGTTTTTAGCTGAGTTCAGTCAGCAGCACACAATCTCAATTTCTCATTGTGTGTGTTTGTTGTAAATGTTTTTTATAACTGTTGGGTCAAAAATTACCCTCTTTGACAGTCTTTGTACCCTGGTGGTGTATAGCATTCATGGCAATATGTTTCCATGAAAAGATGTTTCACTTTTTCTAATGTAGCGGTCAATCTAGGAAAAGTTTTTTCAAGTTGAAAAAAGATCATTTAGGGGGTTTTCTCTGCTGTTAAACATAGTGGCAGGTTATTTTTGACCCTTAAGACAACCCAAGGGTTTAGCTAGTTAGCTACAGTTATGATCTTGTACAGAATCAGGAGAATTCTGCCCGTTTCCTTCTAAGCCCTTTCCACAGTATTGCATGATAGTCTGCATCTTTTTCAAGATGTGGTCCTGGAATACTGTCTAATTGCAAGCAAACAAGGGCAGGTGAGTCACCCCCAGAGGGCAGAAGAGACTTGTGTTATTTTTCTCTCTTGATACAGCTGTGCACTATTTCCTCATTGGACTATGGTTAAATGAATACAGAAGCAATCATTTGATATGTTTATAGATATAAATATATTTAGGTTGTTAATACCCTATATCCTTATTAATTTGTTTGCTTTTGGTTTGAGTTGTGTGTTTTTGGCTTGGAGGACTTGCTATAGACCTAGATGAATGCAGTGTTTTTAAAATGTATTTATTCTTGTTGTTGTCGTAGGGAACAACAAAAAGCATTAGAAATACATTAGAATATATGGTCAATTTATACCTTAGAGTATAACTGTGTCTTCTCTTTACTGCATGAAGTAGTGTTGTTAAATTGTAAGGGACAGCTGGCACATGGATATATACTTGTTTTATGTGCTAAAAGTGTGCTTGTATAGAACAGTAGCTGCCTGGCGAGACATTCAGTGGAATTTTAGAGCTGGGCTGGCAATCTTGTTTCAAAGACCATTCTCCTTGGGTTTATGTGTCCCAGAGAGAATAGATGGGGTACAGAGAAGGAAAATCGAGAGCAAACAGGCCTGATATTTTGCAGCAATTCATTTAGATGGGAACGTTATAAATACAGAATACACATTGCCTTGTCTCCCCGATTGGTGCCCAGTGCAGGGAACATGCCCCTGATATCCTAGCTTCCATCTCATACACACACAGAGTGATAGTTGCAGATTGAGTCCTCAGATTGGCGCTAGTCAGATAAACAGCAGTACCCTGGCACAGAATAAATCTGACATCTGCCAACACATGCTTCTTTTAAATTAATTATTAAATGAATTCATCAATTTATTTGGCAGTTTGCAAAATTATCTTTCAATGTAATCGGTCAGCTTGTTTTTCTATTTTTCAGATGTAATTTGGTTCTTTTGAATCTGTTCAGTAAGAAGAGCCAGTTCTTTTGACTCTTGATTCGTTTAATAATAGGCTATTTTCTGCTCCGGTTGGTTAAATTCTATAAAGTTGCGTATCAGTTTCTCCTTATGTTTATTTCGCCCTAGTTCATATGAATGCAGCAATTAATACCGCCTGCTCATCTTCCTTCCCTCGCTAACCACGATACTGACTGATACATGCGGCAGCCAATTCAGTTCAGTTTGACCACCTTTACTTTACACATGGTGCCGGTGGACACTACACAGACAAATTGGCTCAGAGTTGAACCATTGGATGCATGTCCTAAACAAATTAGAATATTTAAAGATTCGATTGAATCAGTGAGCCAGAACGAATTTATTAATCTTTAGTTTAACGACCCACGAATCACTCGATGCTGTGTGCATACGTGAGACCTCGGCTCAGGAATAATAGGCGACACCACTTCCTGGTTCTCCGGCTCTTTATTTTGGCTTGCAAACACGGAACAAAAATGCTCTTCAGGGATCCCCTCACGGGTTCACCCCAAACAAAACAAACTAAAATAACGAACAAAAGAAAGATCCGGCTTATTTTGATTGTTTATTTTGAATTTAACTTGTCTCTTTTTAAAGAACACTATTTAAAACCATCTTTCATAAAGAAACGCCAATAAACTTTACCACTCGCAGATATAGTGAAATATTTTCTGCTTACCGTCCCTTCAACCACCACAGCAAGGATTTTGCTTCTGAAGTACACCACCATCGGTTGAACCCGCTCTATACGCTTGATTGGCTCAAAACTGGCAACTCGTTAAAGTCAAAACCTGCACATTCAGACGATCGATAACCTTTAAAAATAGCTCGTTTGCCAAATTGAAAGATCAACAGGAAAAGCGCTAAATAAAGAATAAACAGATCAGTACATCTAAGAATATATTAATTAATTAATTAGCATTTATTTTTGACTCTTGCAACGCTACGTATATTTCAATCCATTACAGACATTAGTCCAAGTGAAAGGCTAGACTTTAAATAGACTAAAATTACACGTTAGGAAAGCTACCTTAACCCCATAAGAAGCAACAAAGGGAGAATACGCGGCTGTTAGTCTGTCAATGGATTTTATTATTACTTCCGTTTTTAGTTCATACACAACTAAAATGATACACTGGTGTATTTATTTTAAGCTACCTTAGCAATGTCAAATAGACACACGACTGTTCTGTATAAAGACAGCTATTTTTAGAAACTTTTTTGTATTCAAAGGCTTTCCTACAGTTCTGTCTGATATCTCAATCCGGGATTCCACCTACGTAGACTGGGACCTTGATTTACGTCATCGGAGAGATTCGCTCTTGTTGTTCTGAGCGAGAAGAGCTTCTAAGTGTTTTCTAGCGAATAGGAAGAGCTGCATGTCACAAGAAAAAAGTAACCAAACTGGAAAACATCCGGTAGCCATATCATATTACTTGAAGAAAAAGCAAAGAAGAAGAACCGCTGTGTTGTGGCTCAACTGGTTTCCCCTGTATCAAATCGCAATGACCTCAAAATTGAAGGAGATTATTAAAAGGCACGGGCCTAATTACTGTACAAAAAACGGCCGTAAGAGGATTACCCAAAAGAAAAGAATAAGAAAGACTGCCATAAAGGATGTCTGGCCGCCAAACTATACAAATCCACTCGATGCAGAAATGCTCAAAATGCAGGCAAGTTTAGACTTTTCGCTATAATATAATATAATATATAATCATTCTATTGTGTATTTCAATTATTATCTGTGTGGACAAAATCAGAGACGACTATTGTTTCCCCTGGGTGCACTGTATTTGAATGATCCTTAATTAAAAGGCATCTTTAACAATGATTAAATTGAGTGTGACTGAGTTTCGATACAGTAACCTCTAGCATAATATAATGTATACTTAAGTGTGAATAGTTTTCATAGATTATTAAATGGAGATATTGGAAGTTTGTAAGCAAGCCAAAACTTTACGTTTCAGGATTGAACAGAGAAGTTACCCATTGCCAATGTCAAACATAGTAAACTGTCTCTGTCTCAGGTTTTTTCGTTAAAGATGTTCAGACCTCCTAAGTTTATTTTATTCTATTATAAAAGCACTTTGAACTGTGACCCAACAAAAAGTGAATTGACAGTGAAATTGTATGCTTCTTTGCTGTGCTTAAAATGTAACCACATATAATCTCAATTTCTCACAAGTGACATTTGTCTGTGAACTTGAGTCATGTGGAGGGGAGATGCAACACATGCGCAAGAAAGTTTTAGTTTTTAGCTGAGTTCAGTCAGCAGCACACATAATCTCAATTTATAATTGTGTGTGTTTGTTCTAAATGTTTTTGTTCTAAACTGTTGGGTCAAAAGATTACCCTCTTTGACCATCTTTGTATCCTGGTGGTATACAGCATTCATGGCAATATGTTTCCATGAAAAGATGTTTTCACTTTTTTCACCGTAGGATGTAATTTGGTTCTTTTGAATCTGTTCAGTAAGAAGAGCCAGCTTCTTATGGGGTTAAGGTAGCTTTCCTAACGTGTAATTTTAGTCTATATAAAGTCTATATTTAGTCATTAACAAAAATAATTTTCCTTTAAGAATGAACTAACAGTAATTCAGAAACGCATCACTATTTCTACTACTACTACTACTACTACTTCTAATAATAGTAATGATAAAAATATTTAACTTAAACGTACCCCTTCCCATCACCAACTTGCTGGTGAGGTCACAATTTAACAGGTGACGCAATGGATTTTGTCAACAATTTTTTAGCTATTATCAGTATTCTTAAAGTCAATTATTTTAAAATAACTAGCATAGACATACATTAATTACCAAACATTTTATTTAGACACAAAATGCACAGTATAGTACAGTATCGAAAATCACCAAAGAGTGGAAGAGGAATGAGTTGTGGTGGTATGCAACTAAATAGTGGTATGTTTTCCTGTAAGAATGTTGAGTGTTAATTTGGACAGCCACTGCACCCTCTAGTGTAGTGTCAGGCCCTCTTTACTGACAGTTCAATGTAAACAGTACCAGCACAGGGCTGGCTCAGATAAGGAACACCCTTTCCAGCATTACGACTCTCACAAAGCAGCCAATCCTGTAAAGAGAGCAATGGTGACCATAGGGAGTTAGTGACTGACCATTTCCATCAGCCACAGAATCCATTACAGTTATTACTAATTGAGGCATCCAGATAATTTTCCTTTGCAAAATCATTGACTGTGCTCTGTATGAACAAAAAAGGCTCTGTAAAAATGTCATTGTTGTTTGTCAGCTTGATCTTACACTTAAAACATGAGATAAGTCTAACCTTTAATTTAATTAAAATTGTTCAAAGAAAAAAACAATTTATTAAAAAAATAAAAAAATGTATCTCAGAAACTGTCACAATTATTGGAACTATAGAAATTCTAATGAACAAAAACTGATACACATACTGTGTATGGTTTGAGTAATTTGAGTTGATGAGACTAAAATAGAGCTTTTTGGCCACAAACACCAGAGGTTTGGCCAAAAAAGAGCAAGGGTCAAGCAGAAAAGAACCTAATGCCCGCTGTGAAGAAATGGTGGTGAATGGTGATGAATGTTGTGTGGCCTTTTTTTGCTTCCAAAGGCCCTGGGAACCATGTCATATGTTATACACTGCCTTGAATACATATTCACTCCCCATGGCCATTTCTACATTTGGTAGTGTTACAACTTGGATTTATTTAGGATTTTATTGGGATTTTAACAATTTGTTTTACACAAAATACCTATCACTTTGAAGTTACAGCTATAAAGGTATAAGTATTCACGCCTGAGTCAATTCTTGGTTAACCACCTTTGGCTGTGAGTCTTTTGGGGTAAATCTCTACCAGCTTTGTACACCTGAATCCTGCAATTTGACTTCTAGGCAAAATTGCTCAAGCTCTTTCTGGTTGGATGGGGGCAGTTGACGAACAGCAATTTTCATGTCTTTACCCAGAAACTGAAATGAGGTCTGGGCTTTGACTGGGCTATTCTAATACATTCAGGTTCTTGGTTTTAAACCACTCCAGTGTAGCTTTGGCTGTGTGTTTAAGGTCATTATCCTCCTGGAAGGTGAACCTCCACCCCAGTCTCAGGTGTCTTACAGATTGAAACTGGTTTTCCTCTAGAATTGCTCTATATTGAATCCATCTTGCTTTCAACCCTGACCAGTTTCCCAGTCCCTGCTGCTGAAAAGCATCCCCACAACACGATACCACCACCATGCTTCGCCTTGGGGATGGTGTTCTCAGGGTGATGAGCGGTGTTGGTTTTTGCACGCGTTTTGCGCTAAGGCCAAAAAGTTCAATTTTGGTCAGATCAGACCAGATAACCTTTTTCCACATGTTTGCTGTGTTTCCCACAACTCAAAACAGAGAGTTTTCTATGGGTTGTTTACAGCAATGGTTTTCTTCTCGCCACGTATCCATGAAGCCCAGCTTTGTTGAGCGCCTGGGTTATACTGGTGTCATGGACCTCAGCTGTGGATCTCTCCAACTCAGAGTTTTCATTTTCATCAGAGTTGCCATTGGCCTCCTGGTTGCTTCTGACTAATGCCCTCCTTATCCAGTTTTGCCATATTCTTTACATGTATTAATAATGGATTTATTAACAGTGCTCTCCATGCTGTTCAAAGTTTGTGATATTTTTTAAATTACCCAACCCTGATTGGGGCTTCTCCAAAATTTTACCCCGACTTATTTTGACAGCTCCTTGGTCTTCGTGATGCTGTTTGTTTTGATATGTTCTCTAACAAACTCAGGGGCCTTTCAGAAATGGGTGAATTTTTGTTGAGATCATGTTACACTTTAATTGCACATAAATCCAACTCAAAAGGTTATACCTTGAGTGTAAGACCAAGCTGATAAACAACAAGGATATTTTTCACAGCACTTTTTGTTCATATTTACGTATGGTGCCAATGATTCTTGAGGGTACTCTATTCTTAACAGTAGGACAAGTTTAATCCTGAGAATGAATATGTCTATAGTGGTATTTTTTAAATTACTGCTGACAGATGAGCACACACAGCTGATTAATTTATATTTTACTATACAGCGAAAGTACAGAAAATTTGGTTTTGATTTTATACAATTTATAAATCGTGATTATCTCGGAATTCCAGTCCAATATCCAATCAGTTTCGACCGGTTTACGTTTTATTTCGTGCGGTCGAAGCCCTTGTCTGCTCGCGTTTATGGGCAGGGGTTTTAGCAAGACGGCTACCCTTTAGTCAATACCTTTAGTCAATGTAGTATATTTGTTCTGACGTAGTGGATTTTATTGACCCGCGACCAGTTTTTTCTTTTCTTCGAAACTGCAGGTATATATTCGTCCGTGCTCAAAAGAAAACCTTTATTAACTAAGTAACTGATGTATACGTAAAACCTTTTTGGTCTGCTAAGCGAAATTGTTAGTCGCTAAACACTATTTCTTTTATAAACCGCCATGCCAACCCAACCTGTTACATTATGTTCAACGTGGATATGTATTTAATTTAGAATTTATTGCGTGTTAATAATGATATAAAGTTTTGTATTTACTATGCTATTAAGTTGACAGTTTTTGCTTCGCTTTCAGCTATTTGTGTCACCACTCGTCAGCTATTTTTAGTCAATTCCAGGCTGTAATAGCCCAGCGCGTGAAGACCAGTGGTTCGGGAGATAATTTTAGATCAGACAATCCACCGGCGTTTGCGTCAATGGAATCCCGTGTGTGCGTCAGCCGTCTGTATGAGAACGACACTATTGGTTAACGTCCGGAAAGTTATCCGCCCCATTACCATATAAGGAGAACGACACGCCTTGGGATGGACTCCTTGACGTAACGGCAAGATACTTTCAACTGTATAAGTAACACCGAAGCAGATGATCAAGAAACTGCTGTGACACGCGTAAGAATTGTAACAAGGGATGGTGAATATACTTCTCTGTCTTATGGAATACCAAGTCAAACTCTGAATAAACTGTAAATAAAAAGCAGGTGAGTAAATACCGTATTTATGCACGTTGTGCGTGTTACTGTTTTGCTTCATTGCTGTTGTTTCTATATGTGTATATGATCTACCTGCAATCGAGGGGGTGTGTTGACAAGGATGATTCCTCCTAAAAAAGTGTTAGTAATGCTTAGTTTGTATTCGCATTTCTCAAGTCAACCTTTTCGATAATGACATTAAACATTTAAAAAACAGAACTAGAGGCAGCCTACGTAATTTTTCTTTCTCTGCCTCCAAAATTAATTGGTATATAATAAATTTATATTTAGGTACACACATTTTTAAATTGGCGATTTGGACATTTGGCGGTTTTATTGTGTATGTATGTAAATATGTATTACCCAACCACAGTAACTCTTCTGATCAAAATTTACAGAAATGTCGTAAGCTACCACTGTTTAGTGGGCTATTTTAAATTTAAATCTATTTTTAAAAATACTGACGTTTTTACATAGATGAAAACTGTATTAAGTTTCTTGTCCAACACAAATTTATGCTTCTAATCGCGCCAATTTTGATGCATTAAAAGTATACATTTTCGTTCGTTTCCGAAATACTTAATAACCTGTTAATTAAACATGTAACTGTCTGCGCGGATCCTGGTGGCTGTGAACCAGGAATAAATTACCCACAGAGGAAAATCTGTCATTTAACGTAAAGGGTTTACATTACCATTATCTTTAAATGTGTCTTTAAATGAGTCGCAACAGGATACTACAGCACCAGATGTTCTTCTGTACTTTGTCTTATTTTCCAGTGCATTGACTGCACAATGTTTTTTTAATTTTTATATATATGGTCATATATAGTCAACAAAAGCTGGGCAATAAAACGGAGTGAAATCCCTATTGGCGGAGTATTTGCCAATATGTCGGTGGTGATTTTTAATCAGATTGGCCGATGATGTTGCATCGTCATGTTTCTTTGTTTCCGCTACTGGAATTCCCAATAGAAGGATACCCTAAGAACCCTACAAAAATTGATATAAGGGAGACTTTAGTATTTATCTTTTTTCTTCTTCATTACGTATCTTAAAGGAGAATAAACAGATCTGAAGTCTGTCAAAACAGCATATTTCAGTAGAAACCCAAGCGTTATTATTCTTCAAGTAGAGAATAAATCACCAAATGCATGCTCTTTGTTCATTTTAAGAAATAATAATAAGAAATAAAACTTCAAATGCTCCAAATTTACTTGTATAGCTTGCAGTTTTATCCAAAACCCACTGCAACCATAGTTATGTCTCCAAGGATGCGTAGCATGTTTATAACTGTGGTGTTAAAACATTAATAGGTTGTAATGAGTGTCAGGATGTCAGGATTCATTTATATCCACCCCCAACTTTCTAAGGATTCTCAGAATCCATTGAGCCACTGACCTTAGTTGGTCTGACCTACCTTTCCTGTTAGGTGCACAAATAAGACAGGGACAGACAAACTGGGAAATGTTTTGATGGTGATTTGTTTTTAGCTTAAAGTTTAGAGTGGGGCTATCCTAATTTAGATCATGTGCTTGTCATGGGCATTGGATAAATTTGACTAGCAATATGTTTTTCTTGCACCTTTTTCTGCTAAATGGCTTTTTCAAAATGAATGCTTTCCTTTGCTGTATTTTCTAAAACTATAATTGTTTTCCTATGGACCTGAAGAAATGCCCTGCGTTCAAACTCAGTATGGAACTCTGCCCTACGAGAACAACTGCTACACCTCTGAGTTCCTGAACCCTGACTCCGCTTCCAGGTTGACCATGGATGTCAGTGGCCAGCAGGACCAGTTTTCACCCTCCTCCTTGCCAAGCATTAATACCTTAATGGACAGCTACATTGGAGAGTTTGATGCTTACTCGTGCCAGATTTCCACTTCCACAGCATCCACCTCTGCTGGAACCAGTTTGGGTCAGCAGTCGCTCTTCAAACTGGATGACTTTCAAGTGTACGGCTGCTATCCAGGCACATTTTCCCTGAGTTACCTAGACGAAAACATATCGTCCTGTGGTTCAGATTACTATGGCAGTCCAGCCTCGGCTCCATCACCCACAACCTATGGCTTTCAAACTCAGCCTGTGCCTACGTGGGAAACTCCCTTTAGTCCGTACTCTCCTTCTCCTGGTTTTTGGGTGGCTGACAAGGCAACCATGTCACAGTCGCCCACCTTCACATTCAACCATGCAGGCGAGCAGTCCTCTATTATGGAACCACAGCAGTCTCATCTGACAGAGCAGGACTCATTTGGTCTGCCACAGCACCTACCTCTGGATCAGGGTGCCTTAGATAGCCCTAGACTGGTGGACGGGCCTCTCTTGTCACCGAAGAGTCAAAGCCCTGTGGCCACCGAGGGCTGCTGTGCTGTGTGTGGGGACAATGCCTCTTGCCAGCACTACGGTGTGCGTACATGCGAAGGATGTAAAGGATTTTTCAAGGTAAGCAACTTCATGTCCAGACCTACCGTAACACAGCATTTTCAGCAGTTTCTTCTCACTAACTACACAATTGATCTAAAATTGTGATCTGATGCATTATTTTGTGTTTTGCAGAGAACTGTACAGAAAAATGCTAAATATGTGTGTCTAGCTAACAAAGACTGTCCAGTTGATAAACGGCGACGGAACCGTTGTCAGTTTTGCCGTTTTCAAAAATGCCTAGCTGTGGGGATGGTGAAAGAAGGTAAGACCAGATCATTTGCTGTTGAATGTTCTGTTATGAAAAATGGCTGCATGTTAGTGTTAAAGTAATCAAGAATGGTAGTTAAGCAAAGCCTGTTTCTTCCTTGCAGTTGTGCGGACAGATAGCCTGAAAGGCCGCAGGGGGCGTTTACCTTCCAAGCCTAGAGCTGTGCAAGACCTTGCATCTACAACTGCTCCTGTCAATATAATTTCCTCCCTTGTTCGGGCCCACATTGACTCCAGTCCAGCAGTCGGGAAGCTGGACTACTCCAAGGTAAATATCAACGCCTGCATAGCCAGTGAATAGCTACAGGTGTCCTACAGTCTTTCAAAGACTGAAATTTCAGCATGTGTGACATCAGACTTATGCTCTCCTTTGCCTCTTTTCTAATTTCTAGTACCAGGAGACAATGGTCAGTCTCTCAGAGAAGGAGGATGCTAGTGACATTCAACAGTTCTACGACCTTCTGGCTGATACTATGGAGGTAATCCGCAAGTGGGCTGAGAGCATCCCGGGATTCACTGCCTTCTGCCCCGAAGACCAGGAGCTGCTCCTGGAGTCTGCTTTTCTGGAGCTCTTCATCCTCCGACTTGCATACAGGTGCGACTCAGGTCTGGTCTGTCTCGCTGTACCTTACCCCCTTTGAATGTTCCACACAGAAAAGGAAAAGGAAATTCCCCTTCTTTACAGAACTCAAATAACATTTTCATGGTAATGACACACTTGCTATTATGCTATTTTTTCCCCCTCTCACCACTTTTTCCATTGCGTAGCAATGGTAATTACACTATTGGACATTGTCAAAAAAATGTAGAAAGAATAGAATCAGTGATATAACAAGTATATCCTCATGATGTTCTTATGGTGTTTTATTTTTCGTTCTTTTGTCTGCCTTCTACAGGTCGAACTCCGATAAAGACAAGCTGATTTTCTGTAATGGGGTGGTCCTCCATCGCATGCAGTGTGTGCGAGGTTTCGGTGACTGGATTGAATCAATCCTGGATTTTTCACAGAGCCTACACCGTATGGATCTGGATATCTCCACATTCTCCTGTCTTTCTGCTCTTGTCATTATTGCAGGTGAGCTCAATTAAAATTGAAAAATGGAAACTCACTTTAGTCCGTTTAATATATTCAACAAATGAGTTTGTTTGAAACTGAGCTGTAGCAACTTGATTGCCAGTTCAGAGAGCTCATTGTCTAGTCCAGTATTCTCTGCATATACTTTTACTTGTGTGGTTTGTTGTGGTACTCTTTCCTGCTTTCCTGCCCCCCAAATTTCCTGACTAAGTTTTTCATTTTACACTTCATCCCTCAGATCGCCATGGCCTCAAGGAGCCAAAGCGGGTGGAGGAGTTTCAGAACCAGCTGATTGCCTGCCTCAAAGATCACGTAACCAGCAACACTGCAAAGTCCAACCGGCCCAACTACTTGTCTCGACTCCTAGGCAAACTGCCAGAGTTGCGAACACTATGTACCCAAGGCCTGCAGCGCATTTTTTACCTAAAGCTTGAGGACCTAGTCCCACCACCCCCAATTGTGGACAAAATCTTCATGGACACACTGCCTTTCTAAGAACGTGAGGAGGCGGTTAAAGGAGGTTGAACGATACATTTATGGAATGACATATTTTAAAGCGGTGGAGAGCTTTTCTGTTTCCATGGCTTAGAAACATGGATCCCTTTCACTGACTTGTCCTGGCTAGTTGCACTGACTGATGGGCATCCGAGACGATTAAGAACTCATTTTTGGAAAGCCTTGCTTAAAATGTTCTTCTTTGTTGCTGTAAGTGACAGTGATATAAATTTACTAATTTCATCTGAATATATTTTTGTTAAAACAGAAGGTTAAACATATATATTTTGTGAACTTTTTGCGTGTGTATCTTTTTGCGTGGCTTTGTAGCTATGCGAAAGCTGTCTGCACTTACAATGTGATGTTGGGGAAAGAAGGAAAGACAAAGGATAGGTGACCTTGTTTGCAGAGTCCCAAGGATTTGAGAGGAAAATGTAGCTAATTGTGTTTCTACAGGCCATATCGATCAGAAGCATTTTGAGAGACCCAAATAATCAAACACTGAGGTAACTTGTAGCCTTTGGCAATAGCTATGTGGCTGGACTTCAGTTTCACTATCAAATAAGACCATGCACATTTGAATATTAAACTTTTTAATATACTTCTATGGCAATTCCTATAATGATACCATAGGCATTAAAAAGGTCATGGACCAAAAGGAGGCTGTAAAGGGTTAACGCTGTTAGGGGAATATCATCAAAAAAATCTTTAAAGCCTCATTCAGCACTGTGAGTTGCCAAAATATGGGGTGCTGCTCTATATTACAATCTACGTGCGCTGGCAGAGAATTATCGCACTTAACATACTGTTTAAAGGATCATGTTCCCTTTGTGCTTAGGACTCCAGTGCAATGGCAGCATCAGTTATCTGTGGATTGTGCCTTACTGAAATAATTCCAATAAGGTCTCCAAGTGTATTACTCTAGTAAAGCGAAATGACGCCCCTTGCCAATATCCGTTTTTAGAGTATTGTGTTCTGGTTGTTATCATATTAATTGCAGGCTTTCACTTTGTGGAAACTGCTTACTGCCTGCTTAATCAGGTGTAAATATGGACAATGCTATGTTAATGCTACGAGTGTTGCCTTATTAATAGTGTACCCTTTCTGGGACGGCTGTATTTGTTTATCATTTGTTTTTGTTTCATAAGAACCTTAAGTGACTTTTTAAAGAGTGTGATAAAATGTGACACAACATGAGCAGCTATAAGCCCACTGTACAGCTTTTTAACAGCTGTGCTTTTTTTGAATATTACATGTAATTTGTCAACAGGGCCTGGCAGCACAGTTGGCTCAGTGCCACCCAAGGTAGGGTAGGTTTACAGCAGGCCAGAAGAAAACTGCAACAGGGTAATAGTGACCTCTGGTTGCTACTGAACCTCTGACCTGCAGTATTGAATGCAAATCACTGCGGAGATGTGGGTTGGAGGAACCAACTGTTGTTGCTATCTTGTTGTCCTGCAGTTATTGTGGCTTTGTGCCAGTAGATGATACCAAATACAGACTTGGTGTTTCCAATTTAGATAAAACACAGTATCAGTAACTGGCAACTCCAAATATATTCAAATGTAAAAAGGCTCAGCCATAGTCTTAACTAGTCAACTAAAAGGTTCCTGTCATAACAAATTAAGAGAATTGGTACCCATAATGCGAAAAGGGACAGTAATACATAGTCAATATATCCAAATTAAGAGGCACTGAAAGACCCAGTATTCAGATGATCAGGGAATATGTTGACTCATTTAATATCAAGCCCCTTTGCATGCACCTTATAATAAAGTATATTTGTTGCATTCTTTGGATCTCTAAGTAAATAGACACATTTCGAGGCAAAAACATAATTGTTCTGAAAATAGAGCTATGTATTTATGAAAGCTATGTATTCAGCCCCCCTGGAAAAGGGTGGGGGGACGGGAGCCAGTTGATGATATAATCAGTCCTAGATCCAAGTTGTAAACTTTGGAGTGGAATACGGCGAACCAGAGAACATAAGAATGCTACGGTTATAAAACAGGGAGGGTTGGGTTTCACTTGCAGATGTCAAGATCTGGCTCTGAACCAAAAATATTTTCACAGCGATTCCCCAGCAAGATTTAACCTTGTTAAGAAGGGTCAATAGGAACATGTAATGGACACACTCGATTTTGTGGAAAGCATAATGCATTTGGATGCCTCAGGAATAAAATGCTACAACTCAAGATTAAAAGTCAACATTCCATTATTGTGATTCTTTTTAAATTTTCTATATTTTTATTTAATTATTTATTTTTAAAAAGTAACAGTCATATATAACCCACAATTGCACTTATTATTAACTTCATTTTAGCTTTTCTTCTTACAAAAGCCCACCACCACCCCATTTAAGATCAAAGTCACCTTAGAGCCACC
>JAOVYW010002634.1:0-14870 GCA_025775045.1 Hiodon tergisus
GTGTGTGTGTGTGTGTGTGTGTGTGTTTGTGTGTGTGTGTGTGTGTGTGTGTGTGTGTGTGTGTGTGTATGTGTGTGTGTGTGTGTGTGTGTGTGTGTGAGTAAATGTGCGTGTTTGTGTGTATGTGTGCATGCGCGCATGTGTGTGTGTTTGTGTGAGCCACATCTGCTCACTGTTGGGCTAACATTCACCAGGTATTCTGCAGGACTAGTGCATGCTGCATGGGACGGGTCACTTTAATTAATTGAGTGATGGCTGCAGTCACATGCAATGTCTGAATTATTAAAAATTATTAGAAATAAATATTATTTTTGTGTGTTTTTCCTGAATAAAGATCTGATGCACCGAATCACATTTTTTTCACATTAAACTTAAATCAAACCAAGCCTCAAATATAGAATTTCTGAGAGAACTCCCAGTTCAATTCAACAAAACAGAGAAATATATAGCATATGGTTAGGCTTTTCTGTTCTGTCTTCCATTATTTTAGAAGTACAAGGAACTAACATCAGTTTCTCTATATCTTGGCTTTAAGAAACACCCAGTCTGTCAAAAGACAAAAATACACGCAGAAACGACAGCTTGACTGTGTTTGATTCACTCAGATTAAATCTAATTAAATACAATCATGGCTTCAAGCTTGTCACAAACGACCAAATAATTTAATAACATTAAGTGTTATGTTATTGTATAATGTACCAATTCGGTGGGAACTGATCATTGTTAAAGTGTTCCAGTGTTGTGCTGAAATATAATTATTTATGTTATCAAAAAAGCAATCCACTGCAAATATGGAATGAAACACAACAGTAAAACAACAGAGAATTTCAACATTAAATATGTTGTGCCAGTCCAACATTTTTAAAAATGAGGCCTGTGCCTCTGTACTCCCTGAACTGAGCATCTGGTGTCCCACCTCGGGCCCCTCCTGCCCACTACCCACTGCTCCTATGTAAACAGCCCCCTGCCCGCGGTGAACACACTGCACAGCGCCGTCTGCGGCCTACGGCAGGAGTCAGGGCGGGTCGCGTTCAGAAGGAAAGACAGCCCTCTCCATCAGGCCAGCGCGGAGGCTGGGTGCCGTGTCAGTCGCGTACGGAAGACGTCAGCTCAAAGCCAGGGAGACATATCTCACAGCGTATTTGTTTGAAGGGGCGCTGACCCCGAGTTGGCAGGGTCATGTACGCAGAGGCCCTCTGGGAAATAACGGAAATATAAACGTAATGATTTGCGGGGGAAATACGTGACAAGCCCTCCAAGCCTCAGTGTTATCCAGTGCTGGCGACTGGAGTCATTTTTCAACGGCACAACGACTGATTGACCTTGAGAGAACCATGTGCAGCAATTGATTTTTAAATATGTTCAAAAAATTTATATTATAATGTTCATTTCACTGAGGAGCTGAAATCAGATTAACTTTCCCTTTTTAAAGCTATTATTAAGATTTAAGTTGAATACACTATCATTAAGAGGCATTAGGGAAGTTGGGATGCAAAGGCAGTTTAATACAGAAGGTAAACCAAGACACACTGAGACAAGATTATAATTGTCTGCAAGGCCATGCAGACATTCAAGGCCAGGCAGACTCCATCTTACATTAAGTGTTTTATATTTAAACAATGTTTCATTTCTTATAGATTTCTTTATTATTCGAACAAAGTTATTTGAATTACTTCAATTTTCAATCACTACAGCAAATGCTCCTGTCAGCTGTTGACTTTTTGAAAGTGAATGTTAATTGTGAGCATCACTGCAACTGTTGATTAATTAAAGCATTAGATAGAGGGAAGTGTACTTTTATTCGTGTGCACCAAAAATAGTGGATGACGGCAATTTTGCCAAGATTGGTAGGGATTCAAAAAGCCAGCCATGAGCCATTCACATCCTGCATGGGGTAGATCAGATGCTGAAAATATTAAAATTTTAAAGCACTGAACACAATGACAAAATGGCAATACCCAGCATGGCGTTGCCTTGCTCTGATTTAGCGCAAAGATAAACACTTAAGAGGTTGATTTCTAAAAATCGACGACGTTCGTTTACATGAGTCTCTCGGATCAGACAGATAGGAGAGAGTCGGCAGTGGCCCCCAGGTTAAAGAGAACCGCGTGAGTTGTATGGGCTGGGAAAGGGCAGCAGGAGAAGGCAGCCTTACAGGATCATTGTGCAGACAGCGGCTCGGAATGGCAAGTGAATCCCCTTTTCACTCATCTAGTCTAACAGGCCATGCATACAATATTTCACCCAGCGCGCAAGCACACACACACACACACACACACACACACACACACACACACACATAGCCCGTTATTTCCATCGTGGGCTGATTTGATCCGTGTTGATTTTGATGAAGTGTTTTTATTTTATTTCTTTTTGCACAGGAATAAGAAAATGTCTTCCTTGTTTAAAACCCTTTTGTTTCATGGGGGGAAACATGTGGAGCACCCAGGGCAATGAAGTGCCATTGTTCCTGGTGTTTGTCCAGCTTTGGTTAGAAGATGACAAAGCTTCATTCATCCACTGAAGATGTGAGCTCTGTCATGTGAGTCATGATGCTCGAGAGTTTTTCGTTTGGCTCCGTTTAACTACTGTGAAATGGATATTTTTCAGGAATGGGAGGGACAGACAAGAATTTTATCTGCCACCAAATCTGCCCTCCTCTTTTTTTTTACTGACAGTTTGTCTTGCATGCAAACAAGTGTTTCCTGACTATTCACAACGAATGAAATTAAAAGGGAAAGAAATTACCATGTAAAAAAACCTGCTGTCACAGTTGAGATAATGCTGGATACCGAGCTGTCAATCATTGGAGCAACCTTCCAAAGCTTTTCAAAGGGAGGGTCTTAGCCCCATTCTTCCTCAAGCTGACAGCCTGGTTTAGACTCTCACTTTGAGGGTAGGGCTCTGGCTTTAGTAGAGGAAGAAGGAAACCCAAACGGTCGTATTTCATGTAGGAGTCAAGAGGCAGGAAAAAAAATATCATGAAGGGAATAACGTTGGATCAATGGCAGAGGTCTCTAATAAATTCTTTGTTATGCATATGCTTCTTTGATGCAGTCGCCATTCGAATCGTAAACTGACATGCATCGCTTGACGCATCTTCTATTTTCATCGCCACCTCAGCCAGTCCTTTGGATCCCCTGATCCAATCAATGCACGGGTCTCAAGCTGACATTGATAAAAGCAAAGCTGTGTGGGTCAGACATACTGTGTTAGCTGTCTAGACTGGGCTAGCTAGGAATTATACCCTGGGGATTGCACTTGTCCGTGCTTTACAGTCAAATGTTGCTGTAGTCACTACACAAGCATTTTGAAATGATCATTGTGCAATTATGTAATCTTGTTAGAACACATCAGATACTTATCTGAGAATGATTATTCTTATTAATTTTACTCTGGATGTTTACAGGGCCTAATAATGACTTATTAACGGACCGATAAAACCCTATATAACACATTTTATCTTGCCCATTCAGCTAAAAATTATTCATGGTTTTCCAGCTTAGGCCAGCTTGGATTTACAACTGGTCAAGCTGGTCGTGAGCTGGTCAAGCTGGTTTTAGCTGATGAACCAGTTAACAGTTACTAGCTACCATGTTCTAAAACATATGCAGAGCTGGGCTTTCCAGCAGGTATCATATTAGTTATCTTTTTAGTTATAATAATTTAGCCTTTTCCCCAACTAGTTTGTATCTTGCAAGCTAGTAATTATCGTAAGCTAGTAAGCTAGTACGTTCTTATATATTTTGTATCATTGATTAGTCATAGGCTTAAGTACTATGTCACAATTTTAACAAAATATGTTGTGTACATAACTGGATAAGTACAATTAAAAGCAAAGCTGATAATTTTCTGCTGAATTTATTCTTTATTTAATTATTTTGTGGTCCTTTGCCTCGTCCATGGTTTCACTGTCCTCCTGATATACATACATTCTATGTGTAGAGAAACCACACTGCAGTAGAGAACATGCATGCTCTCTGTCTGTCTGAGCTAAGAAAATCTCCTGACGAAACATAGCCTCAATCATGTTAACATTAAAAAAAATTACCTAATCTGGTAGCAAAGGATTAATTTTCTTTGAGCTAGCTTTTTTTCTTTTTTTTCCAGCAATTAACTTAATTGTAGATCCAGTTGCTTTCTAGCAAAACCTGTTGCGCATCGTGCGATTCAGTGTTGCCACTGGAACACAATTTGCGCGTGTATCATTTCTTGATGTGTATTTGCATCTCTATCATAGGCTAGTATACATAGGCATACATGTAGTATGTATGTACAGGTAACATTGGTCATTATTTGGTGCGTAGCATTTTAGATGTTATGACCCCTATGGTTGCCGTATTCAGCCTCACTCTTGGGGTTTAAACCCTAGCCCTAATACCATCCACAAGAAGACAAGCAATCACTCTTTGGCTATGGATGCACGTGACTATCACATTTGGTACAGCAAGATGCTAGCATTCACAACACACTTATTTTTATTGCCCTCTTTATGTTAAACATCTCCATACCAGTTGAAAGCATAAATTATTCCATTTTTAGAAAGGAAACAATCTGCAATGCCACAACCTCATTCCGTCATTCAGGAGGGGAGGGGGAGAACCTATGAAGCTGAAAATTCCTAACTTTGACCTTTAAAGCTCTACCATGTAATTCCATTTGCACTCAGTCAGTGTAGTCATTACATTTGAATTTTCATTGTGGACGCAAACGTAATGACATAGATTCTTTTACCCTAACCCCAACTCATAATGAGATTATTAAATATGTGAAGCCATTCAGTGAGTCATGAATTCATTACGGGGGAATTTTTTTTCCCCCCCAGATTTTATTCCATGTTTTCAGTAATTTCTTTGGAAAACTGGCTTTACACCAGTGAAAACACCATGTTGAACTATGGATGCCCACAGGGTCTGATTGATAAATGGAACTTGTGGACGTGGGGAAATTCCTTTTTTTCCCCCAGATGGGTGGTTAGTCTTCTGCAACCAAAATTCAGCTTACTCTATTAGATTGCCACTGTATTGCATGCTGAGTAAGATGCAGATCGTGCAACTTAATAGTTGTGTGGTAGGAAAAATACACAGGACATTTATAAACGTCTGCAAGTTATTTAATTGCACTTTCAATCCTGGGCTCAATTTGATCATTGCATCTTATAAATAAAACCTTGCATGTGTAGCTTGCATGTCACGTCAGTCCCATGATAGGTGTTAAATATGGGGGCAAGATCACCCCCATGTTGCTGTTAAACACGGGGGCGAGAGTGGTGACCGGGAATGCTCTTATCTAAAATAATTGAGCGGTTAGCTCTGGTTGGGAGAGACGACGTTTGCTGTATTCTCCGGGTATGAATATAATAGGATTAGAGCAACAGATGTGGCTTTGGGATCCTGTCGCACGCATATCACTGGAACCTCTCTTTCTTTTCTTATTCCTCAGCCACTGTGACAGCCTTGCCAAGCCAACTGAAAAGGGAGTGGGAGTCCGCCATGGAATTAAAACCAAGTGAAAGGGAACAGCTGTCTCCCCAAAAAACAGTAACATCCTGATTCAGCGCGAGCCTCGTGTGTGTGTGCGCATGTGTGTGTGTGTGTTTCCTATTCAGATCAAATCCTCTCTCAGATTGCATTGTTTCATTATTAATCCCCTCCCTTGCTATTCTCAAAGCAGTCATTGGCGGTTTTAAAAACTCACTCCCATCAAAAAGTCCCACCAAGAGCATTTTGCTAAATTACAAACAAGGTTTCATTCGAAGTTCTGCCAATGCTGCAAAAAACTTAGAACCACGATATGTGTATCAATAAGGTGGTTGTGTGAACTGTAAATGAAGGGAAGTGGCGAATTTCATGGGAACAGTTATCTCAATAATCTCATGATATTTGATCATATGATCGATTTTCAACAACCTGTCTGAGCTTGTGCTTTTGTTGAAACTCACCACTAGCATTTACGCTTTAAGTCACTGGAAGGCATTCTATGACAGAACCTCCTATTATATTAGTCTTCCGAGGGCGTCACCGTGGCTAAGTGGCCTGAATAAGTCAAGGTATCTGGGCTGAGCCAAACCTGGCTTTTGCAGCGCTGTTTCTTTCCACCCTATTGTCTTGACTTAGTCAAACATCTCACAGCTGCGTCGTCAGACATAACCAGTGCCCTGTTTCCTCCTTCGGCAAACTTAAGCGGTCTACTGCTCCAGTGATCCATCCACTGCCACCCTTTGACATTACCGGCATGAGTGACTGACCATGCCTTTAACTGTGTTTATTTTCCATGGTGTGCCATAAACCCACAGTAAGATTAACCCAGATCTCATTTGACCGATGGCTGACTGTCGTTCTCGCCGGTAATGTTATCCTGGAGAAAAATGTGCATTATTCACAGAACCTTGTGAAAGAGGGAGTAGGCTGGGATTTCCTTATCGCGTTACATGCCATCTGGGCCACGGTGTGGTGAAGCGATTATGTTGCTGGACTTAATGTCTAAAAGGTACTGGCCTTAAATCCCCCCAGTCTGTTGTACCTTTTACAGAAAATACTTCACCAGATAAAGTCTGGTTTCAGTGTGCGAAACCAGGAGGCTTCTCACTTATCATGTTCTACTTTGTTTAAACAGAGACGAGACTGAGAATTGAGCCACTAGTTGGGTAGTGTTTGTACGCCTCTTCACCAACATTAAACCAACCCCCCCCCCCCCCCCCACCTGGCACTCAAGCCAAATCTGTCACAGTTAGGATTATCACAGAAAGGAATGGATAGGCCTTGCCTTGGGAGCGGCACCAGGCAGAGACAGTCCATATAGAGTTTGCTGGGGGGAAGGAGGGAAGGGAAGTGGATTTTATTTCTAGTGGTACTTGGTCGTGCTTAGTGAGAAGCTTTTTGAAACAAGCGTGAGCAACGGGCAGTCACTCCGGCCGTACAGAACAGGAAGAGCGGTGATGGAAGAGCAAACCACAGCAGTCGCGGACAGCGGCCGATTGTCCCAGGGAGTGATAAATGGGACAGGGTCAGAGGTCCTGTCCGGACAATGGATTAGACCTGTACTGCCCCGTGTCACCCTCTTCATAGAGCAGAGGACCAAGCTCGGTCCGTTACCCATCTCCCCAACCATTCTGATTAATGATTGGTGCTTTGTGGTCTTATTTGTTTCTTTGGAGTCTTTCACTGACCCTGTGACAAAGCTCATGTTGACAGAATTGTAGATCACATTCCTGCACTGGGGATACTCAGAGAAGAAAAATGGCTGGCACAATGTCATTTTTGTGACATTGGTTTGAGCATTTTAAAGATCAATTTTGACTCATCTGTTGCCCATGCTTACGTTAATTCACCAGACACTTACAGCACTGGGATTACTGTTAAAATGTTGTTTGCGCCATTGTTTTAATGTCTGTGGTTAAACCATGTTCCATTCAAGACATTGTCATTCATCACAGTTTCTACACAGCAGCCATATCCTATTCCACTAATTTTTTTTTTTTTTTTTTTTTCATGTCATGAAAGCCATGTTTTTACCTGTTTTACAGCCATGCTTGTTTGGCCTATTCAGAAATAATGAAGTTGTGGGACGAAATGGAGAATACAAACTTTTTATTGCCATAGCTCGTTTTCCCAAGTTCTGTATTTTTGCAAAAGGGTTAAAGAGTGTTCTTTTTTACAGGGTTCTCTGTTTAATGATGCCACATCTGTTCTCTCAGCGTGAGGCTTGACGTTGGACAATATGGCCTTACAACACCAGCACGGCTAACAGGATTGTTACAGGGGCTTCACTAAAGCTTTATGACTTTACAAAGAGGAAGAGGGATGCAGGCTCCAGTGTAAAACAACAGTAAACAAGGTGATGCAGCAGAGATGTAGCCCCTACCTCTGGTTGCTATATAATTTATTTGCCCAGCTTTTCCCTGGAAAGGTTTGCCTGGATGTGCTATTCCTAACGCGTAAAAGTCATAACAATAGAGCCTTTGATAAAGACTTAAAAACATAACTTTGTGTTTAAATTTTTGGAGAAAATTCTTCTTTTTTTTTACTTTCTTTGCACCAGCACGGTAAAACAGCTCTAAATAGTTGGTAAATAATTAATATATCCCGTAATTAAGGGTAAGAATTCCAGGCCAAACAGGTCCTATTTTGCACAATAATAAAGTGTCGAAAAAAGATATATAACTGGGGAAGAATGTTAAATTGCTATCCTTCTCACTGAGCTGGCTCTCTGACGCAACTCACTGACTGTCAAATTCCCAGAGAGACTGTCGGATGACCCAACCAAATCATGTGACTGGCAGCTGTCAAACTCCGTGGGAAATAAAAGGGAGAACACCGGGGTTTGAACGTGCAGAAGGTTAAAGAGAGAGAGAATGGGATTAACATGGAGAAGTGCTGTTTGGTTTTTCTCCCAGGCAGTCTCACCCGGACATCATCATTTTTAAAAATGATTTAAAGAAAATTCCAACAAATGAATTATAGATGTTTATTTTAAGAATAGATTTTAAATAAACTTGAGTAAATGTGATAAAATAACACAATTAAGACAGATTAAACCGATAACAACAAATCAACATTGAATATTGAATGTCATTGGTGGATTAATTATTTTCATTTTCCTGGTGCCATTTAATTAGTTAAACTCTTAATGAGATTGATAGGATTTGTACCACCCAGAATTTCGTACCACCCAGGAAAACTGAAGGAATATAGATGGAACAAAACACAGGGAAGCTAACCTACTTCCGTCTGCTAAAATCTGAAGCTGAGCAGGAAATCCACCTTTCAGCAGGATAATAAGTCCAAGCATGCGGCCAAAGCAATGTTAGAGTGGCTCAACCACTGATCTCAATCCTGATTTCAACTATGACAAAAAAGGACATCAATGACATGACCTAACCACCTGTTTTCCCCCAAACGGGGGGAACGATAATTAATCGACAGACACCCACGAATGTCATATGGATTTCTTTTTTTTTTTAAAGAATGTGATAAAATGTCATATTTGCTTAAACATGAGTAAAAAGGACATTTCAAAATAAGCGTCAGTCCTGTGGTCTGTCCAACAGTACACTTCGGGGAGTGAGAAGGCCACGATGCCAGATGTTGTTCACACTGCTGTGGGGGGTAGGGGGCCTCGACTCGGCCAACTGGCCCGGTAGAAGCCTGTTTGCTCGATTGCCTTGCCAGACGGTGTTTGGAGTTTGGCGAACACTGCCCGTCTGTCAGTGCTTTTCGTGGACGATCGCAAAAACAGTATTCCAATGTTCTCTTGTTTCATTCCTCTTGCCTAAAATATTCCCATGACATTTTCTTTCTGATTATTCTCACAAACACGGTCCATCTGATAGCCACTCTAAATTTTTATCAACTATTTCTTCTGCATGATTTTTATATGCCCCTGACCCTCACCATTTTCCCTAGTTTAGTATCTGGGCCACGTTAGTGGCTCATTATCACACAGTTGTGACATTTTACACCTTGCTGATATATGTAAATATAACTGTTGATGTAATTGTCCAACAGCAACCTCTAAGAATGCAAGGCTTGCAGCTCACAAGCGTTACTCTTGAGATGACATCCACAAAACTCTTACGGAGCCCATGGCCGCCTTTCCTGCAAAGTCCTTTTTCATTAAACCGTTAAATTCTCTTTTATCTGCACATTAGGTCGAACCCATTTACCCGCGGAATTCGATATGGATGCCATCAATCTCCTTCACGATTGGGGGGACCAATGACCTTAATCGCTGGTGCAGCCCGGCCTCGTTCTTCTCCTCGTTTTCTTCCACGCTTTGACTGTTTCAGCACATAAAGTGAACACTCCCACAGCAGCTTTATGATTATTAACGACACAGCGTTTGATACTTAAATTCAGCTGAAGAGCATCCGTTTAAACACTCCAAGGTAAGCGTTAATTAACCCCTGACATTGGAGGTTACCCTACCTGGCCTTTTATTTGAGGCGCCGTTGGATTACAGAAAGTGGCGGGGCGCACTTTCTTTCCCGCAGACGCGTCCACCTCCTGCAAGCCACAATGTGCTCGTTTATCCCAACGGAACACGCACACACGCTGCTCAATAGCAGCTGTTTAGCAAAGACGAAGCCATATTGTAAGATGAAAAACTCAATTAGCTGAAGCACACACAGAGGAATTGAAAACAAATAAAGAATTAGGTAAATAGGTAGCCAGGAATTGCAGACACTTATAAGCCTCTCTTTAAGGCTCAGATTGAACATGTCATTAACAAGCTAACGATGTGTTTACTGTAATTAAACCACTTAAGGTAAAGGAGGGATTTTCCTTAAAATGTGCGGGATTGATTAATGGACGCTGGCCAGGTTGTGTTATTGCTTTTTGCGTCCAAGGGCTAGAGTGGATCTTAGGGAAGAGACAGCACAGTGGAAGTGGGGTATCATGATTTGGTGTTTTCAGTCTCAGGGTGGTTTTCGGATCCTGATTTTAAAAAAAATATTCAAACAATGTATTCATTTCTCGAGTCAGAGAGTCTGGCAATGTGCACTGTGGATAAACTCCAGTGTAACTCCAGCCATGATATGGCATCTTGTGGTAACAGTGCTGGCGCGTCATACATGGATATTCTGTATGCTCTGTTCTCAAACTTTTCTGGCCATGTTTATTTGCACTGTGGGCACAAAACAGGAATTCTCCCAATTAAAACTCACGAGTGCACATCCCATCAGTTTAAATCTGTTGCCAGTTTCTAAAATAATTGCCTCAGTTCTCCCATTTGACCCTTTGAAATATTTTGTTTTCATTGACATGTTGTTGGAAACCTTGCTAGCAACCCACTGTTGAACGTTCAAACATTATCAGTTCCTCCCAGCTTTTTCATTTCTATGGCAGGTCAGAAATTTGGCCTAGATTCCAACAGATTTATGTTTACAAATATATTTATGGATTTACATTCTGTGGATTATATTAATATAATCCCTAGTTTTTTTTTTACCGGGTTAGCTTTATCATTTAGCTCTCACACAAAAGGCTATTTCTACACACTTATAGAACTCTGTGTTCTGAACTGAACTGACTAAGACTCTTGACTGGCACTATTATCGGCTGAAAAGGTATTTGCTACGATTGGTTTAAAAAGGTATTAGCTACGATTTCACTGCCAACACTAGTTTTTCATATCTATCCTATCTATAACAGCAATGATACATGAAATACATTTTCATGAAGCTAAATGAAAAGTATGTAAACACGTAAAAAAATTTCATAGATTTTCTTGATGCACTGAAGCACTCGATGCACTCGATGCACTCGATGCACTAAAGAGTAGTAAGAGAGACTCGACTGATTGCTCATCCGTCACTCAACTCCATGCTGAGTTTGCGTCTTGTGTAACTCAGAGCAGAATGCATTGCTCGAGATGCTTCCGCGGCTAACTTATCCCATCAGAATTCAATTGGTATAAACTGAAGGAATTCATGCCCTTCATAATGGCTTTGTTCAGGCCGATAATATTTTTGCTCTCAGGTGAAAACCCACTGTTTTTGGCAGACAGTAGTGTGGTTCTCCTCCTCTGTTTAAAATCAATCTCCATGTGAAACCATGTGAGAATGCTGGTATGCAACTCAGAGTTGTGCACAAGACTTCCCTCTTAATCTATGGCTTGTCGTGTAAATGACTATTCTTTTTGATACCTACTGGACATGTTTTGAATTTAGGCAAATTTGCATTTGTCTTTAAATTGCTTTCAGTCTTTAATCAGAGTTTCATGGTTACTCGTATCAATTATGTCCTACCGCTGTTATTAAAGACTCATCATGGGCAAGTAAAGTCTTTATTCCTGCTGCCCAGACTTCACTGCAGCTGAAACCCCTCTATGGCTTGGCATCTATCCCAATGTGGGGATGAGGGGGGAAAAAAGTAGAGAGAGTAAAATATGGTCAACAGCTGACAACCAAGCAGAGGGAGAATTTAGTGTTGTGCGACATAGTGTAGCCTCAGCAGCAGTAAACAATGGCAGCGTAAAAGAAACAAATATGTGATTAGATGCAAGTATCTTAGCCATGAAGCTGATCTGAGACCTTCCTGACCCCTAAGAGCAGGATCGGACAGGGGTGGGCCTACTAACACAGAAGCGACTGCAAGGAAGGTTAGTGGCACCTGAGCATTTCTACCCCTGCCTGCTCTATTTCGGCACCCCACATATAGCTGAAGAACAAACTGGCAAAGTTTGTACGCTTCCCGAGCGTATAAGCTGAAATATACAGATCAAATATCAACATGCTCTTGTGATAAGTAGACATGTGGTTTCGGATTTCCTTTCAAGTGGGCTCATGTGCTTTCTGATGAGTCGAAGCTAGAGATTGCATTACAACTTCAACCACACCTTGCGTTGAGGTGTAAATGCAGAACACAAAACTGCATGATGCTTCAAGGTATGAACCAAAAAAACTATCACGAAGATAAAACTCTCAATTTCCATGATCTGTGCTTTAGTCTAGCATCATAATTACATTTTTAAAATGAACATCCGAGTTTAGGCTTAGATAGAAAAGTTGTTTGCATCTAGCAGAAATGTCACCTTTTAAAGCAGGTTTTTGACTGCATGGAGGTATGAGTTAAGATAGGGACCTACGACCTATTAGTCAGCCTGCAGAAGACTGTTTATTTTCTAATGTTTTATGGTTAGAAATAGGAAAGTAAAATTACAAATTTAAGGGTCTGTAATGGGTTTCTGACATGTATCTCTGGCAGTGAATTTGTTATTTAATGAGAAATGTAAACTCATACAGAATGGGTCATCCCTGAATAATTCCATTACATCAGGATAGCTTGATATCGAAATAAAATTCTCCTCGCTCTTGACATCTGATAACCCAACGTGAGTTTGCTAATGAATACGAAGTGCAGTTATTTATATGCTTTCCTCTGACGGAATATGAATTTTCAGTGGCATTTTTGTTTAATTAAATTGACTTCCTGAGCCACTTCAGAAGGACGTTATTTATATTCCCTGCAGCTACAGCGTTCATTTTGAAGTCAGTGTCATTTGATGTCAGATCACCACGCCCAAAATCGCGAAGCGATATCAACCCTAAGCTTCGAGGGGGTAAACAGATTTGAGACTTGTGAAAAGACAAGACCAACTTTGAGGTTTAAATAAATAGGCTGCCCCGTGTCTTCCTTCACGTGGCATTGTGTTTTCCGCAGGCTGCAAGTTAGCAAACTGACCTCAGGGTCGGGATCTTCTCCCTCTGCATCCATGACCTTCGATGATTTGAGATGAGATGATTTGCTCGGCCGTCATTTCCCCCTGCAAATGTTGGTCTCGCCCACGTAAGAGTAGCCTTGGGTTTTCCCTGGGTTGTGCAAATGGTATCGCTGTCTTGACGTCAGCTTGAGCACATGTAGCTTTTAGAATCAACATGTTTTTGTGGCCTAATTCAAAAATATTTGGGCCGCTAGGATCAAGGACACTGAGGCAACATTTTGCCCGGCACCACAAACTTCATGAGTTAAAAAAGTTGGCTTCTTAAGGTCATTGAATGTATGTGGTGTGGCTTTGGGTAATCCATACGGAAGTTAATATTTGCTCTGGGCTCTCAGAAATAAGGTTTACTTAAGGGTAATGACCGTCAGCTCCGCAAATTGTCAGGGTCCGTCACTTCCACTGGGTTGCGTTTTTTGCTGACGACGACAAGAACAACGGAGCCGCTGACAGCCCATTGGCCGCCTGGCTCTCACAATCCATTATCCCGTGGCTTTGATCCAATCAAGGAAGGCAGAAGGATGCAAAGAGTTCTCTCTCATCTCCTCCCAGGAAGTCTCTGCTCCACTCCGGCTCATCGGACGAAGTGCGTCTCGGATTTTAATCCTTTCTCTTCCACTTCCTTTTCTCTCTGATCTGCGCTTTGATTGAGGTGTCAGTCCTTGTGATATACTTTTTCAAATGCAACTTCTCCCTTACTTTTTTCCTTCTCCAGAGCATGTTTACGTAACAACGTAAGAACCGAATGTTATAACAGTACACTTATTTTACCATATTTTGTCTCACACAGGCTGTCAAGTTGGATATTGGGACATCAGAGTGAAAATAAAAGCACACATGGGCTTAAAAACGAAGCTCGGTCTTCTAAGCGAATAATGTTTCGACAGAAGAACCCGGCGCGTAAACCCGCCAGTGATATATCTAATTGTAATTGGTGTCCTGGTTTCTGTCTCAATGTAACATCCTGTGTGGCATTAAAACTAGAAAACGCGGTCAAGCGCGATTTCCTGCAGTCTTGTCACCCATAATTGGGAGGCAGTGAGCTGTGGGCCTATTGCTCTCCGGTGCCAGGGGACTGTTCCTGACCTGGCCGGTGGTAGCCTCTCCCCTTTCCATGACCCTCCCCCTGCCATGACAGAGCCAGAGGCCTGTGACTCAGTGCAGACCCAGAGCTGTGAGACAGCCCCAGGCAATCCAACATGCTCCATGGGTCCTGAGTCTGGGCCCCACCTGTCAGCTGGACTAGAGTGTCGGAGAACAATACTGTAACTAGGTACTGTTAGAACAATGCTGTAACTAGGGACTGATTGAACGATGAACATTCACTATCTCTTGTCATTTTTGCTGCTGAGGCAGAGTTGAGGCTGGGTTTCCCTGTATACTGTTTATATAATTATTCTTTTTTCAGAAAGCATTTCCCAGGAAATATATCCATTGTTTTGATACATATTTAGTCTAGTCCTTGACTAGGTAATTTTGGATTCACCTATGTTTGATTTAGGTTTATTATAAATGGAATCTATTGTAATATTCATAATTAACTCACCCTCCAATCTCCAATTTGTATAGGCAAGACTGATTCCAATTAATTTATTGGGGAATAATTCAGTTATGGCCCTGAAATAGGAACCAGATGCCAGTAATAGTTC
>JAOVYW010002635.1:0-14869 GCA_025775045.1 Hiodon tergisus
GCTAATAGCATTTTTTTCCTGATGTATCCCTAAACAATCTTCGCTCCAGTTTCTCTCTCTTTCGCTTAATCACCCCCCCCCCCCCCACACACACACACACATATACACACACACACACACACACACACACAGGCAAACTCCTGTGTGTCGGCAATGTCTTAATTACCGGTCAGATGTAGCTGCTCAGAGATAGCCGTTGTGCAAGCAACTTGGACGCTGTCATGCGCCGAATGAAGATTCATAGCCTAGAATGAAACACTCTAGCATAGCCAAAAATGAAACCATGTAAAGGATAAACAAAACAAAAAAAGTAATGAGGATTGGATATGCATAGTTCTTCTCTGATTTGTTTAAATTAATTCCTCATTTAAATTAAAATTTTATTTTAAAAGATTATTTTTTTGTCTTGTTTTAGCAGTGGGTTCTTGTATAAAGATCAGATTTAATGATTGTGACCACATTTTTTCCTGACCTTTTCTCAGACTCTCTAAGGGACCTTTTTTATTGATTGTTGAGTGTCGACTTTGCTTTCCTTGCCTAGAGAGTGGCCCCTGCTGGCCACTGAGTCCGAGTTGATTCCTGCCCAGCCACATACTGAGCCTCTCTTCTGAGATGAAGCCCAGACATCTTCTTGCTCTTGATGGCCAGGTCCTGGCGTAGGTTGGCTGTAGAAAGCGTGCTGAACGGACCCCCGTGCACCAGTGTGGGGGCAGCTGGAGGCCCTGGTCTAGTTTGATGGTGGCCAGAACGCTGAGCGGACTCTGGTACGCCAGTATGATCGGCTGGAGGCCCCGGGAATCTGCCGCGGCTGTTGTTTCTGCGCCTGTTGCTCCTGGTTATCGGCCGATCGGTGACACACCTGGTTAAACTCAAGCCAGGCCCATCGTCTGCTATCTGTGACAACCACTGTGATGGGGAGGAATGTGCCCTTTTATGGCATTTTGGCGTTTGACAATACATTAAAATTTTAGTCATTTAGCAGATACTAAAAGTGCCATAGTTAGGGGTTAATGTACAAAATGAAACTGAGCTACCTTGCCCTAATGACAAATACTGTGAGAAAGTATAAAGACTAGTGCAACAATGGAGATGACATGATGTCAATAAACATGCGTAAGTTATACATACGTATTTAAAGCAGCATAATCAAAGCATAAACATGCATAATATAAGCATACACATCAGGATCATGCATAAGAATCAACAATCACAATATAAGCATCCTTACATCAGTCTGTTCTTATGGGGTTTAAGGCTGTGCTGTGAGGTATTGTGGGAAGAGGCAAGTTTTGTTCGTGTCGTGAGGTGACATGCGTAGGGAAGCGACCACTAGGTGCCCAGCTGTGGAGGATCTCAGGGGTCTGGTGGATATGTACACCGAGATTAGCGTGCAGAGGTAGCCAGGAGCTGATCCGGTGGTAGCTTGGTGAGTGAGGGTGTGGACCTTGTGATGGATCCGACCAGCTACAGGGAGCCTGTGGAGTTTGATGAGCAGGGAATTGGCATGGGTGAACTTTGTTTGGTTAAAGATCACCCAAGCTGCAGCATTTTGAATTAGCTGGAGAGGTCTGTTTGAGGAAGCTGGCAGGTCAGCCAGTAGTGAAGTTATACATTTCATGTATAACTTCACTGATCTTACTGTTTCTTGCAGAGAACTCAGTAGTCCTGTTGGCCTGTCTGTCCACTAGGCCCTGTGAAGTTGTGGGAGGCTTCCCAGTCACGTACCACTGACAGCCACGCTCAGCCACCCAGAGCCAGACCCCCCTTCACTGTATCTGCATTCAGCTGATACTTTCTCTCCAGCTGCCACAATCCTCCACCAGCTGTTGAACAGTATTATTCATTAAGGTGAAAGCGGCCTCATAACTAGTCAGATGGGGGATGGGTGGGGGTTGCACGTTTTTTTTCCTTTCACTTCACAGGAACCCGCAGATATATTTTGCTGCTACACCGATGTATTAGATAGGGGTATATTAGATAATCTGTGGATTTAATCTGGGGTGCAAGCCTCTAGGCAGATATTTGTCGAATATCTTCAAATGAAAGATTTGTCATCTCTGACTGATGCTATGTCATGCCCCTCCGACCTTTCTTGTTACACATTTCCCATGCTGATAATCACTAAATGGCATGGCCCAAAGCATGTGATATGAAAAATATATATGCCCTGATTATTTAATTTTTAAAATCCCATCTCTTATATTACTTCACATAGGTTAGCTGAAAGGTTGTGAGTACAGTAAATGCTAACATATGCCCCCTTTGTAGACTGGGACAGTGTTGGAAGTCTATGGAAGCTTCTTCTCCAGTGTCCATAAACCAACAACTCTAGCACAGTCCTCACATGTCTTCTGTCTTTTAAATGGACATTTTCTTATCCAGAGAAATGTACAAAAGTGCAAGGGGGTCATAGTGTGATATAAGATAGTGGGCTCCCGTGTCCTATTGAAAAGTACTGCAAGAAGGTACCAAGATAAGCGCTACTATGTAGACAATGTGCAAAGTACAATCAGTGTATAATCAATATAGGAGGACAAAAACCTCAGTTTTAGATGTAATTAATAATTTGTAGGGGGGAATTCAAGTTTGTGGTGTGAGGTGCTGCTGAAAGAGGTGAGTTTTTAGTTTCCTCTTGAAAGCAGTGGAAGCTTCTCACTGCAGCAGACCGGTCATCAAGTGATGAGTCGAGTGAGGGGACTACTAGGCATCCCACAGTGACAGAATGCAATTGTCTGATGAGGATGTACGGTAAGGTGAGATGAGTGTGCAGAGGTAGCTTAGTGGTTGAGGGTGAGGATCTTGTGGCAAATCCAAGCTGCCACAGGGAGCCAGTGGAGTTTGATGGTAGGGGGGTTGCATGGGTGAACTCCCATTCATTGAAGACCACCCGGGTAGCAGTGTTTTGAATAAGGAGAGTTCTAGTTGAGGAGGTCAGTAGACCAGCTAGGAGAGAGCTGCGCTACTCCAGGTGGGAGAGTGGACAGGGCCTGGACAAGAGCTGTGTTACTTGTTCTGTAAGGAATGGGTGAATCCTCTTGACGTTACTGAAGACGAATTTGCTTGATCGAGTCACTGAAGCAATGTGGTTCTTGAAGGACAGATCTTTTTCCAGAGTGACTCCCGATTTCTTGACGGTATGACTGAATGTCCCCGTGATCCCATTGATCGAGATGCGGACGTCATGGTATGGAGGTGTAGTAGTTCTGTCTTAGCCATGTCAAGTCTGAGGTGGTGATAAGACATCCAGGCAGAGATCCTGAAACCAGGTTGTGATGTGAGGGAGATCTCAGAGACATGTGAAGGGGGTAACGAGAGGAAATGCTGGGTGTCATCTGCACAACATTGATACGAGAACCCTGTAGTAGAGATTGCCTTTTTGCCCATGGATCTAGTGTTTAAGGAGAAGAGGATGGGGCCTAGTACTTAGCACTGAGGCACTCCTGTGGTAATGTAGTGCGGCGCAGAGGCTGAGTCTCTCCAGGAAACCTGGAGCAACCAGACAAGTAAGAAGCAAACCACATAAGGTGAAGGGAGCTACCTACTGGTTATTTTAAAGCACCACACACATACAAACAGGTATGAACTGCTACTCACAATCTCTTTCTCTCTCTCACACACACACACACACACACACACACACGCACACATATACACACACAAATGCACACACCTTATGGACACTGACTTTATATGTGGTCGTCATGTTTGCTGCTCAGAGTCATTCATACAGTACTGCGTTCAGTCTATCTGATATTATTAGGTTTCCAGTAGCTAAGGCTTGTTAAATCTGGTTCCAGTCTATTTGAAGGTCTGGTCATCAGTGGTTAAAAGGCAATTGATTTAGCAAATTCCTTGTGTCAGATTTGACTTGCTGGGTTGTCTGTGGCCTTGGAAGGCCTGTTCTAATGCCCCTGTATTCCTCTAATCCTAACCCTGGACCCCCTGTATTCCTTTAACCCTAACCCTTGAGCTCCTGTGCTCACCTTGCAGACTCCCTGCAGTCTGATAACTTGTCCCCTCTGTCAGTTTGATTCTCTCGCATCTTTACCCAACAAAAGAAAACTGGGAGGGGATGGAAGACAAGCTGATACCACAAGCTCACCAGCTGTCACATCTAATCCTGCACTAATAGCTCAGAAGCTGCTGGAGGCGAAGTAGTTAAGGTTTTCAACATGCAACTGGTGGGCTCATTTTGAAATTTTAGGAAAGTCAAGGTTGTTATACTCAACTTGTACACACTGGAGAAGGGCATCGAATAACCGTGCAGGGTACCGTAATGAAGCGAGGGATGCTGGGTTACTGCCGCTATGTCAGATGTGAATAACTACTTGCAGTGTAATCAGATTTGATTTATTTAAGGCGTCTTATGTTATTGAGGCATTGGTGCATTTGACCACAGCAGGAAGCTGGCGATCGCACACATTTAGTGCAGATCTTCCCAGGCGCACAGCAGCGAGGGAACTATGATTCATTCTGATTTACAACTCTGGCTGTCAGGACTGCATGCTGTAATGAAGTGGGGGGGGGGGTTATGCTGTGGGCTACAGTTGCAGTTGTTTTTACTTTACCCAAATGGAATACGAAGCTTTTCCGGGCGTGTGGAGGGCCGGCTGAGCGTTTGAGGAAGGGCTGTCTGGGCGCGTGGAGGGCTGTCTGGGCGTGTGGAGGGCCGTCTGTCTTTTAGTCTTAGGTCATGTTGAGCAGTTGTGTCCTATATGTGCTTGGTTGTCCGAGCAAGCTCCCTGGGGTTGTTTTATTTCAATGTGTCATTGTTTGGTGCTTTTTAATGTTGTATTAGAGGTAGCAAGGGCCTAAACAAAGGTCCTCCTGTTCTTATTTAGTCATTAAGCTGATTCCCGAATTCAAGTTGTATAGCTTATAATGTACATGCTTTGTCCATGTATTCACCTGGCTACTGAAGAAACTCTAGTGCAGTGCAGTAATCATCTGATAACAGGGGATTTGAACACATTCGGGGCTCAGCATAATTAAAAGATATTTAATGCTTGCAAATTGGTACACATGTAGCTTATTATAAAAACAATCCTCCTCATAACAGTGTACATTCTGATGAATGGTAATTAAGGAAGCTAACCATTCCCTGTATGGATGAAAAGGAATGTTTAATATTTATATCCATTATCATATTTAACTTTTTTTCCTTCCAATGAGGTTTTACGATACCAAACAGTTGTGATCTGCCTCTTTGTCTCAGTTTCCACACTACCAAACAGTCCCTCTATGTGTAGATGAAAAGTTGGTTTATAGCCCGACTTTCCACGACAATACTGACACGAATGTGATTATTTTGCCATCAAAGGATTGGGGACTAAAGCCACAGAAGCCCGGTGCTAACGATCCCGCTGAGCGCCCCAGCTGCTTGGCCAAACTGATCATTTCCCCTTTGCTTTTGCGACTGCTTTCGGTTGAATCTTCACCCCTGGTAAACTGTATTGTCTGTTTGAGGGCCTGAAACTGCTCAAAAAGCTGTCCCGAGCATGTGAAAACGTGACTGAACACTAGTCTAGTCACATCTAAGAAAACAGATTTCCAAGCTAATTGCAGAAATCTTTGTCTGCAGAAAGTGTTGTGAATGATAATTGATATTTTTCAGGAAGTTTACGTTCACTGGCACCGATAAATCCTGCTTAAATCCAGCATTTGCTGGTGAGCCATGCGCTTAGGCAGCATATCTGTGACTGTGGTTCATCACTCAGGCGCTGACTGGTTTTACTCTCGCCCTTTCTCTGCAGGTACTCAGTTTTTCCCTACTCCGTCCTGGCTCATTGTGACATTCAGCACCCCCCACCCTCTCCATTCTTTGGGAACATGTTCATGTTTCGCCAGGTAAGACTGTGTGTTGCCCCCCATACCTGAGGATGGGCAGGTGTTGTGTCTCATTAATCCTTATTCTGTGAGCCTCGATCAAGGAAGAGAGGAAAGGTTGTCGTTCCTCCCCCTAAGTATTCCTCCATATTCCTCCAATATGTCATGTTTTTGTATTTCCATAAACATTGTCCAGTACAGTGTACCGTAGTTAAGAAAACTTGGTAGCATACGTGGGGGTGAATACTCTCACAGACTCTGGCAGTGGAGGGCGAATACTCTCACAGACTCTGGCAGTGGAGGGCGAATACTCTCACAGACTCTGGCAGTGGAGGGCGAATACTCTCACAGACTCTGGCAGTGGAGGGCGAATACTCTCACGGACTCCGGCAGTGGGGCAGTAGAGGACAAATACTCTCATGGACTCCGGCAGTGGAGGGCGAATACTCTCAGAGAGATATGCCATCGTTCATCAGATGGAAATCTTCCATAGGAGTGCATCAAAACCCAGCAGAGAGAGGAAGTGGGAGGGGTTGGGTTCAGGCTATGTCTGTGTGATTGTGTTATGCCCCTGGGGCATTGCAGTACTGCTTTTGTGGGTCAGGCTGCACTTCGTCAGATCTTTTCATTAAAGAAGATTCAAAAGTGATTACTTTTAATACCATGTGATCAATAAGTAGATTAACCACATTGATTATGTCGAATAGGTAAATAGGGAAGAGAGAGGAGGCGGGTGCAAAATAACCTAAATTAAAACTACTTCCCACCCCCTCCTTTCATTAAATTCTGTGACAAGATCTGTATAATTAGATCTGGTGATTGTAGATGTTCACCTCTCAACTTAGGCCAAATTCAATTGGAGCAAATTCACCGCCCCCCACAACAGGTTTATATATCCTTTAAATGGCAAAATGACCACAGAAAGCAACATGTTTGTGTTTAATTCGCAGTGGGTGAGTCAATTAACATAGTGACCTAATTCAAGCGGAAATATCTTGTACTGAAGATATTTATGAATTTATTGTACCAAGGCTTTCTTGTCCGGGGCAGAGTTCTAAAATCTGATACGCCCCCTGTCCACTGGCTCAATGGTCCTGTCAGGCTATCTGTTCCACTCTGGTTTCCTGTCTGGCCTGTTTGACACAGGCCATGAAGTTGGTACGCTTCAGCATCATTGAAGTTTGCATTCAGGTTCCTCCCGCATGACCGCTGTATGTGTAGGGGCAGCCCCCCTCATGTGGGAGGAGAGTAAAGCCCTGCTCCAGTGCAGACCCAGCCAGCTGTCTGGCACTCTCTGCGCACCCACGCGGGTATGCCCTCATATACAGGGAACAGTCTAAACAAAGCCCCAGCCTTTGGGAAATCTTCTACAGCCACATTGTCTAAGTAGTCTATACCCTCATTCTCCATTACTCATGGCTCCTGGAACTGACTATGTTCTTGGCCAATCACTAGTCTCTGTACCCCCAAATCCAAGGATTTCACTGGCTGACCTTAACCCTAACCCAGCCAGTCAAATGGGCCTTTTCAAAAAGTTTTCCAGAAATTGGGCCTTTTCAAAAAGTTAGCCCATAATTTGGACAAGGCTGTCTCAAATAAAAGGTCAAACTAAACAACACAGTAGTGTACTCTGCTAACTCAGGAATGCACTACATTCGCTTGTGTACTCTGCTATCTCTGTTCACTACGATCGCTTGTGTGCTCTGCTATCTTAGTTCACTACAGTCGTTTGCGTGCTTTGCAATCTTAGTTCACTGCAATCGCTTGTGTGCTCTCCTATCTTAGTTCAGAGTGCCAGGCAGTGTCTGTTGCTTTATTTAATTAACTCTAAAGCGGGCAAAAATACGGGCTGTCCCGCTGCCTTGCATATCAACGAGTGGAGCGGTTTCTATGCACCGTAACCAGGACAAGATCTTCTTTGTGGAGCTCAGGAGCTTCAGCACACAGGTATTTATTCAGAAATGCGCAGCTGTTTTCTGTGCAGACCCATATTCAGAGCCTGTCTGCACTCCCGTGGTGTGGTATCTGTGGGCAAGCGCTGTGTTTTTGTAGTTGTTGCTGGTTGCAAACACTAAAGGCAAGCCAGGGTAAACTTGCAGTATCCCAACAGGGCCTTTATCAAAAGCCCGCTATATGTCACCGTCCCCACGGCAGCTAGCTCCAGGAGCAGTGACTCAGAGCTCTCCATCACCTTTCGACACACCACAAGGTGTTTGTTTTTTTACAGCGATCAGTCACTGGGAAACGGCAAAAGCAGAGACTCCGTGGCTGCAATACTGATCGTGCGCCTGTGTGTGCCAGCTTTTTTTCTTCAGGCAAAGTTTCCTCATCTCTCTAGTCCTGTGCCGTTTCTCAGCAGTGACACCTGGTGTTAAAGCATTGTAATGGCACACACCTAGGTCAGTTGGTCAGTGGCTTGTGGGGCTGTGGGCTTTAAGTGTAACATAATACATACATTTGCGCATAGCATCCAGAAACAGGAGTCAGTGTCACCTCCTCTTTAGAGAAATTTACACCAGAAACTGTTTTTTGATTCAATCGGATAATTCTGTGAAAACTCTAGATCTGCTTTTTGACTCCCCTTTGGGTGAAATCTGTTCCTTTAGTTGGAAGAGAATGGTTAGACATTAGAATACCACCCTCACACTGGTGCTGGAGCAAAATTATTTTTAAAAAGCTATGCTGGCTAAAAAACGGAAATGATAAGGTTATGCATAATCCAGTGACTGAAGAAGACTGTAATCCAGTGACTGAAGAACACTATAATTGCTTACATTTCAGAACCTAAAACCGGGCAGACATCACCACAATAGTCATCACAGTGACAATCTTTATGACTGCCTAAAACAGCGCTACAACATTACCGTGCCAGCGTCACAGCTATTCTTACTCATCTTACTTAAACTTTGCATTCACTTACACATTCGGTAACTGCAAATACTTGCGTTGCAAAGCGCTCTGTTTCAGGTCTGCCAGTTGTCTGATAATGACACAACCACGTGCCAAGTGTCTCACAACGTGTTTTCTTGTTTTTCCACCTTTGGCTTAATCAGTCATTTATGCATTACTTCAGGTGTGGGTTGTGGTTTACTTCATGATTTTTGCGATTGGGTAGGAACCTTAAATACATGAGACTGAGAGCTGGCATACAGCATACAACATACAGCTGGCAGACCTAAAACGGAGCTCTTTACAAAACATGCAAGCCTCTGCACAATTGGAATATTTGCAATTGCTGAGCACATAAGTGACTGTGAAGCACAAGTAAGTGTAGTGGTCAGTGCTGTAAAACTACTTTAGGCCAGTGACTGACTAACTGATTTAAGTCAGATGGTTAGGATTGTAATACAGATTGTTTGTTCTGTCGCAAAAAGCCTATTTTCTATAAATGACAAAATAGGATGAAACGTTTTCTAATTCTATCGGCCAGTATTGTTTATTAGAGGAGCCCTATCCCAACACTGAAGCAATAGTCTCTCCATTCTGTTTCTGAAACCCACAAGACTGGCTTGTTGAAATACAATGTTAGCTACTGGCCCGATGCCACTATCGATGCCATCTACTATTTGCCCCTGGACGATGCCGGTGGAAGATTGTGGAAGGTGCTGGGAAGAGTTGTCCAAGTCATATTCCAATGTTTGCTCCATTAATGGATGTCCCTGATGATTTTACATGTTGAATGCTAAACCAATACTTGCCCAATTAAGATGAACCCATTGTGTCCATTGAGATTAAATGAATGCATTTTTCCCTCCTCAGAAAACTAACCCAACTATATCTACTCAACACTGCCGCTTGCCTCTACAGGCATGCATTTTATCCATTCAAAAAATAACTCCGTAAGCCATACCTGCACAACAGCGTTTACCTGTGGAGATGAAGATACAGGGAAACCATTTTCCTTCAGGCACTTTTCAGCTATATGCAGGGAGAAAGGTGGGGTTATTTTAAAAATCATAACTGTCTCCACGTTTTCCTTTCAGGGCTTTTTTGGCGTTCACAAGGACCTGATAAGCCGTTATGGGAGAGTGTGTGGGTAAGTTCGCGTGCACACACACAGGCTTTGTTCCGACTGACCCCATGTTCTAACACATTTGGGTAGTTAGCCATTTCCTTTTAAAAGTTCATCATCTGTCCTTTTACAAATCATCCATGTATCACAGTACCTGATTCCTGTTGTTTGTAGTGCATCTGTTTGGCTGATGCATGGTGTTTATGACAAATAAGTTTAAATATTATTTCACATTGAATAGGTCTGTTATTTTAATCTAAAACAGTGGACCAGGCTAATAAAGGTGAACAATATGATACCAAAGCTGAAATAGGGAAATTAGTTACATCTGACTGGGGTCACAGCTGCTCTGGTGAAATGGTATTTTGCAAGTTCTAGTTCCACAAACGGCACGGCAGCTGTACTTTTGGAGCATACAGAACCTCAGTTGTCTCAGTAAATATTCAGCTTTTCAATGTGACAGGGAAAATATAAAGTTATAGTGAGGGAAGAAACGGCGTGTTGCGGCGTGAACGAGCAATGAACCATAATAGGACCGCTCCTACGCGGTCATATGTGGTTATATGGCATATCAGCTGAATATACAACCACGCGTGTTCTACTGCGCAATAAAGCACCCCCCAGCGTGCAGTCCAGCACGCAGCCACGCATGTTCCACTGTGCAGTAGAGCACGGAGCCACGCGTGTTGCACGGATGCTTATGTTGGGCTAGTAACAAGGGACCCAGAGACGAGGGTGTTAAACAATGCGGGCCAGTAGCATGGGGTAGTTACCACAGAGAAAAACTGCCTCAGTGATGTGCTACAACTGTAATTGCAGCCTCTTCTTGCCAAGATGTTAACCAGAACGCCATATTGCAAAAAAAAAAAACCTCAGGACTGGTTGTACACGCACCATTTAAAGTTAAGATTCATCGTTTTACTTGCCTAAACGGTCTAATTTCCAGATTTTAATGGAACTCAGTGACTCATTATCTTTGAATCTATCTTGATACTCTTTAAGAAGCACTTAAATGAACACTCCTCCCGCCTTTTAATACAGTTGATGGCTGAGATATTAGCCGAGATCTCTATCCAGAGGAGGCGAGAGAGAGATCACCAATGAGATCGCTATCCAGAGGAGGCGAGAGAGAGATCACCAATGAGATCGCTATCCAGAGGAGGCGAGAGAGAGATCACTAATGAGATCTCTATCCAGAGGAGGCGAGAGAGAGATCACCAATGAGATCTCTATCCAGAGGAGGCGAGAGAGAGATCACTAATGAGATCTCTATCCAGAGGAGGCGAGAGAGAGAACACCAATGAGATCTCTGTATGAGTCCCCTCAAGCCAATCAAGATTGAATGTTGGCACAGCTTACCTACACGTATCTACACAGCCCATCCTGCCTGTTATTGAATGGCCAGGCACAATGTGTTTTCCTGCCTAACCCTCTCCCAGTCAAATGGTGTCCCCCTTGTGCCCCTACCGTAAGTCAACAGTAATTGTCTTGGGGGAGCAGCTCCCCGTTACACATGCGGCCCTGGGGCACTGTTGTCTAATTGGCCAGTTGTTCCTCTCTCTCAGATATTATTTGGGTCGGAGGCCTATGGTTGTGATTGCTGACCCAGACATGCTCAAGCAAATCATGGTGAAGGAGTTCAACAGCTTCCCCAACAGGATGGTGAGTGATGAATGTGGAAACCAGATCTTTTTTTATTGTATGCATTGGGGATTGGGCGCTTGACCGGCACGAAACGCATAACAAAACCCCACCCAAACAGAATGTGTTGTGTTTGCTGTATGATGTGCACACGCCTTTAAAATAAAGGAAGTCAAAACTGTGGCTAACAAAACCACTGCTCTCGGACTGAAGCCTGAAGTGAAATAGAAAGAACTCAAGAACCAAAGAGTTCTGGTTTACACAGCGACTATAGGAAGCAGAGAGGTGTTTAGTTGTGTACGCCTTGTGCTATGCTGTAGTGTGTGTATATACAGCAGATGAACTTATCCAGTTAAGCCCTCTGAAAACTTTCCACAAATCACAGCCATTGAATGAAGGGCATGGGGACACCGACCATACAGCCACCTGGAGTGCACATGCGTTTGTGAAAAAAATGTTGGACTGAAAACTTGTAGTAGGCCCTCGCAGTACAAGGGAATCGGCGCCTCTTTTATGTATAACTCGTAACCAACAAAATTATCACATATCACAGTAAGAGGTTCAGAGGTCCCTGGCTTTGGCTGATCTCCAGATCGCCAGTGCATGTCCATAGGCCTTCAAACGGAAAATTTTTCTGCAGAGTAAATAAAATCCACTGCAATTTGTGCCATGTATTATGGGCAGGGTTTGGGATGGATTTATAACAAGTTGCTTTAAAATGAAGGCACTATAATGTTTGGTTTTTAAAAAAAAAGTTTGATACAGCATGGAAACGAGGTGTCCACCAAAAAAATAGGCATGTTGTGAGCTTAGTCAAAGCGGTTTAAACAGATCAAGCTGCTATGACGTGGTAGAAAGGTCAGTCTGCACCCTCTCAGTCTCCCTGCGCTAAAAGCACTGAGTATATTAAGTCCTACTGGGTCTTGCTTCTATCCACTTCTGTAATGATAGCCGATACTTTGTGCAGGGATATTTTCTTTCCGCCCCCATTGAGTACTCCTGCCCAGCTGTGGGTGATGCCCATCTGTCCCTGCATTCCACCACACCATGGTGCGAGCACTGCCGAGCTTATGCATCTGCTTTGTTTGCATTGCGTCAGACGCGAAGCTCTCCCGTGGCTCCTGATCTCCGGTGATGACGGCTAGCGGCATTCTGCGGCTCTGAAGAGTGTACGCGCTTTAATCTCTTCTACATCATCACCATGGTTGTGCAAATCCTCTGACTCTGCTAATCCTTCTAGATTAGACCTGATGATCGGAGTGAAAGATAATTGCTAAAATTGACCATGAAGTGCTTAATGGGGTTGCCAAGGCAAATCAAGCAGCTTTAATTTGTTCTCATTTCAGACAGAAGATGGCAATCAATGCACACATTGCTTGGTAGCGGAGTCGTTGCTCTGCGGCGATGCCTTGTCTGAAGGCAGAGACAGTGCGGGACATGCATTGGGGTGCCTTAGAGCAGTGGTGCATATTGGTGGGGAGTGAGGTACGAGTTGCATGTTGGGAGGGTGCAGATTGGTGGAGAGTGGGGTACGAGTCGCATGTTGGGAGGGTGCAGATTGGTGGGGAGTGGGGTACGGTAGTGTTTTCTATTTTAAAAGGTTTAGTTCCATAGTCTTGTGGGCCGTTTGTCATTTTAGTTGCCAAATCTATATTCAGGAGGTATTGAATACCCATCGCTATGCAATCTATTCAGAATATGCTGTGGATGCAAGTGCGTGTCTTGAGGTCCGTGTTTGATTGCCTCTGACCTTGTGAGCAGAATGTCGCTGGCATGAATCCCTAGTAATGAAAGCCTGGTATAGGGTAAGGGATCCCTGGATTGCAGAGGAAAACATGCTGCTTTATAAACAAGTTAAGTGTAAAATGTTAGCTTTGTAAGTGGTGCTGGATTAGTGCTTTAAACAACTGTCTCCCCTGCCGAGCAATGTAAAGCCTCCAGCACTGCTTCCACTCCACGTGCAAAGGGCAAAACACAAAGCATGTTTACACAGGTACTCCATCCAGGTCGGGTAAGAAATGGATGGTGACGTGAGTGTATGTGTGAGGACCTGCCTCTCCTTTTCCCCTTTCTCCAGACCATCAGGGCTGCCACCAAGCCCATGAGCGAGAGCCTGCTGATGCTGAGGGACGAGCGGTGGAAGAGGGTCCGGAGCATCCTCACGCCCTCCTTTAGCTCCGCCAAGATGAAAGAGGCAAGCTCGCCCTCTCTGGCAGCTCCCCCTCTCTGCCTGTTACAAACACATGCTCCCCCTCTCTGCCTGTTACAAACACACGCTCCCCCTCGTTGCCTGTTACAAACACACGCTCCCCCTCGTTGCCTGTTACAAACACACGCTCCCCCTCGCTGCCTGTTACAAACACACGCTCCCCCTCGTTGCCTGTTACAAACACACGCTCCCCCTCGCTCCCCGTTACAAACACATGCTCCCCCTCAGTTGTCGGCATGGCTGGCCTCATAAGCATGAAATTTAATTAGCACCAGATAATCTAATGTGGTTGAGGTCGGAGGAATCTTTGTTTTGTTTTGTTCTGTTCTCTGTATCTTGCCTTTACAGTCTAATGTTCTTCTTGAGTATAAAACAAAAGGCTAGGCTGTGTTAATTCTGTATTGGAACAGTGGCTGCCCTTTGACCGGAGGGGTGTTAGAGAAAGGAGGAGGCCCAAAATGCCCCGTTGGCTACAAGAGGAACCACACTTGGTGTCTCTGGTGTTGTCCATAGCCACTGGCTGCAAACCAACAGAAGGACAAAGACGGCAGTATCCAGTGGACCTTCTGTGTGTGCGTACATGTGGTTACGGCACAAGCTGAGGTGCAGAGAGAGGATAACGGCACAAGCTGTGGTGCAGAAAAGAGGAATACGGCAGTGCAGAGGAGAGGACATGTTCTGCACGAGTCTCCTACAGGGGACGTTCAAGGAAAGTTCAATCAGGTCGGCTGAGGACTGTGAGATACCAGACTGGCAGTGCCTGGGGAACCCATATCGTGTGTAGTAGCACACCTGGGCATGCCCAGTCCGGGGGTGGGCAGAGACTGGGAGACGAGATCATCGTTTGCGCCTTTTATTTAACATTCCAAGAAATCAAATTAAACAAAACAGAAAACTCCACAAAAAGGGAGACCAAAATAAAGCAGCTCTTCGAACAGCTCAATCCAAATTATATAACTATTTTAAACTATTTCACATGTGTTAACACAGCCAGACTTTTCAGTCTCCTACTCTCTAAACCCTCTTTCTTTGACCAGGGTTCTTTAAAAAGTTGGCACCCAAGTGTGATTGCCATTACTGGAACCACACTCATGTGTGCAACGAGATCCTATGAGAGGGTCAGTCCCACTGTGCTGAATCTCCTCTCAGAAACAACATTGCAGGCAGCTGAATCTCCTCTC
>JAOVYW010002636.1:0-14868 GCA_025775045.1 Hiodon tergisus
TATACCCACCTTAAGCTACCCAGATATAGTTTACTTGAAGTAACTTTTTTTAAGTGTTAGTATACAAACTTCTTTGTTAAAAATAAAAAAACCTTAATTTTAAATAGACTAAAAAATAGGTCACTCGTGTAATTAAGCCTATTGAAATTATTTGTCTCAATTGAGACTTAGGCATGTATGATGCCGAAAAAATTGATTTTAATGAATAAATCAATCGCAATGTAAACATATACTTCACCAACCCGTTATGTTGTAATTTAAAATAATAAAACAAAACTTTTCACTAAACTAAACTAAATGTCTTGACTCACATGCCAAGCTTGGCATTCACTGCAGTACTTTGCAGCAACAATTTTAATTTCAAAACAAAGCAGTGCCTTTTTTTCCAGCCCCTTCTAAACCTTCTGAGAAGGGATGGCCTTTCAAAAAATAAAACGAAAGGAAAAATAATCTTAAAGTCATATTTCATATTAATATTAGGTATATAAATATTTAAAACAACCGTTAAAACCATTTAAATAACAATTAAACCAATATTACTTGTTCTGTTGCTGACAGCCTTAACATTCAATGCGGGAGTTTCTGACCGATCAAAACTTTCAATGACCTCCTCACAGAATCCTTGTCCCATATCCTAGTCACCTTCACGACATCCACTCTCATTTCAGCTGCATCATCAGTACTCAACAGAGCCAAACTGCATTCAAACAATATGAAACATGACTCAGTGTGAACCACGACAGTTCATCTTTACTTAATCAACACTCACAAGAATGGCAACTGAAATGCTTAGCTCGGTGTACTGTGTAATACAAATTTTTATCATGTTTAATGTATATAGTCTTAGAATGTATAAAACATTGTGCCACAGGACTGTTTTGTACTCGCATAGTGTACATGTAATATTTGTGCTTTGATGGCACAGTTCAACTGAACTTCTAGATGGCTGTGTAGTTTCCCTTCCATTAAACCTGTGCATTCTCCTCATCTTTCCTCTTTCAAGGAAGATATATTTTTGTGTCCGCTAGACTTCTGTTCATGCCTTGGCTCTATTGTCCAAATGAAAAAAAAATGAAAAAAAACTTGGGTGTCTTAGCATCACTGCTCTGATTTTGTCGTTTGCGTATCACACAGTGGGTGTAATCCTTGGCCTTTTATTTGACTTGACTTTTATTTGATCCGTGACTTTTATTTTTGCCTCATTCTCTGTGATGCCTGCTCTGTTGTAAGATGCTACCCTGACTAATATTTCTGCCTCTCATACATGCCCACTCCTCCATCGAGATCTCTTTTACGTTCTATTGAGAACCTAATTTTAAGATTTTCTATTTTAGTTTTATCTGACACATATTTCTAAACAAATAAGTTATTACAAATAACTTTCTACTAATATTTTTTCATTATTTAAGTGTGTGTTAGACATGCCTAAAAATCTATAGAAATCTATAGAAAGACTAAAATTTTAATAAATATGGTGGTGGTGTTGTATTTGAACTAGGAATACATATGCTAATCCTCTCATTTTCCAAGTACTTCCTGATTTGGATAGATTTTAGCAGACAAGGAACTGCTTAATTATCTTTATTACAATTGAATGTAATAGCATCTAAAAACCTTCACAGCAGGGATTCCCAAATCCTCTCAGATTAAATTAATTTTAAATGTATTTACTGACATATTGACAGTTATGCTAAAGGAAAATACCTTAAGAATGTTTTAGGGTTCTGACACGAAATAGATACATACAGACAGGAGATAAACTAAAGGAAAAAGCTACAGTCAGGAGGCCTATAGGCTTTGTTATGTGGGGGGCATTTTCCTGGCGTGATTTGGGTCCACTTCACCCCTTAGAGGGTGTGGTCTCTGCTAGGATGTCACTGTATGGTCTGATGAGCGTGAAAATGATGTGGAACATTTATTGCCATATGTTATGGCCTTTGCAGTCACCAGATCTCGACCTAATTGAACACCTATAGGAGATTTTGGACAGCGTGCCCAACCCCCATAATCAAATCAAATACATACAGAGAATTCTGATTTCCAAAACTGCTGTTGGTGGATGTCATTTAGAGTTAGGTTTCAACCAGCTCAGTATATGGCGCAACTGGTGGTGCAGTGGTTAAGATGGCAGGCTTGTAAATGAAAGGTTGATGTTCAAGTCCTACCTCAGATATTGTATACTTACATAAGCTACTTTACCAGAAATATGTAATATATCCAGCTGTGGACAAATGTAGAAATTATAAGCTGTTTGGATAAAAAGAATCTGCCGAGCAACTAATAATGTAATGTAATCATTGGAGCAATGGTAAGTAAGCTGCTTCATCATTTTGCCTTGTGGAACAGGGCTGTGGAAGAGTGATGCTACTGAGGGAGGCATAGAGCCTGCAATGCTGTTCTCTGGGAGTTGAAAGAAGTAGATTTTGCACCCACTGTTGATGACATCAGAGGGGGAAAGGAATGATGACAACGACAACAACAACAGCCCCCAACTCAACTAAGTCACTAAAGATCAGCTACTCCAACGGGAGCATTGGAATGCGTACCTGGCACAGTTCCAGATAGTGCTGGCTGCATTGGGGTGGAACAACAACATCAAGGGTGTTCAACTCGCCTCTGCTCTTCAAGCCATCCTTAACCTGGGTCTTGGCAGTTCCCCCAACAATGACAGCCTGGTTGCAGCTCTTAGCCTGTACTTCAGAAGACTGAAGTGCCTCCCACAGCCAAAGAACTTTATCAAAGACAGTATATTGTATACTGACATATATTGACAGTATATCATGTTGTCACCCTGGCAGCTAATATCAGCTTCCTGTCATGCAGGATGTCAGCTACCCTGCCCCTGGCTGCAGTGGATCATTTGGCCCTTTAGCTCTTTCAGAGGAGCCAGCATACGCCGCACCTGCATCAACTGGTGTCAAACAGAAAAAGGATGTTGGTTCAGATTGGACCAGGGTGCATCACAGCAAGCCTCTCTTTTTTCGAACCTGGCAAGACCCTTCATGGTGGCTGTGACGAGTGCTGACAACTTTTTAAGCCCAATTTATATGGACACCCTATCCGGCTGTGCTCAGACCATGCCTTGCTGCGCTCCCTTCTAAGTGAAGACCCAGTGAACCAGGTAACATGGTTGATCAAAGCTTTGAGTTTGGATTTGAACATCGGTCCCAGAAACGTAGATGTACCGTCACGTTACCCCTGTGACCAGGAGGGCTGCCAGCATTGCACCCACCTAGTGGAGATAAAGGCAGAAAGGCAGCAAAGAAGGGAAGACTAAAGCAGTAAGGCGCACCCCCTCCAGCAGTATTGGATGGGGGGCTCCTTCAAGTGAACTGGATTGGACTTCTTGGGCCCCTTCCCTGTCACAAATTTGGGAAACAATTGACACCTGCAGCTTTATTGTTTTGATGTGTACTGTGTACACTGGTCAGCTCTCCAGAGCCAGATATCCCAGGTCCACCTAGACAGGACTACCTACTCAAGCTGCTAATCCATATTGCTAATTACAAGTCGGTTTCATTGGCTAGCATGCACAGCCAAATATTCACCAAAAAAACATAGAAAGAAATAACCCCTTTTTTGTTTAGGTAAAAGTCAAACTTAAGCGTCATTCTGCTGATGGTTAGATTTCCCAAAATCCGCAACAGTGACCAAATCGCTACATTAGGGGCATTTCATTATGAAAACGGTCGGGAGAGTTTAAAAATACTGACTACATACACATACGGTGAACATTCAAAATAACAATAAAAACTTTAAGTCGGATAGATCTGTGGTCATTCTTACTCAAAAGTAACTCTCCGCTACACACACTGATCTGATGCATAGACTATAGGAACATTCTTCGAGTCGACTTTTCAGAGCTTGAGAAAAATAAAACGTTACCAGCTAAAAATAAACCCACTCAAGTAGGTGGATGACATAGTTTGAATAACGAATTTTAAATAAATACCATTAGTCTTACCTGATAATAGTTGTAGGCAATATTTGCTCCTAGTATAAAACGCAGCTTAAAAATATGTGGCCACCGTGTTACGCTTAAAATGTGTCGTGTTTTCAGAGACGGTGTGGCATGCATAATGTCGCCTTCGTTCACTGTCCATTTGTTTCAGATTAGTTTGATGGACATTACACTCGCATTTCCCCTACCTGGTCTGTTGTGCAATGTACATTTCCATAATATTATAAAGATATTATATTAATCGCCCTGTTCACATTGAACCGTTGTATAGAGCTTGCTGAGTGGACGATTGGAGCAGTCGTTCAGTCTAAGATCCAATCAGATTAAGCCTTACAAAAAAAACTATATATTTCGGTCAGTGCATGTACAGTACTCAATGTTGCAAAAACTGTTAAGAGAATCGCTCAGTGCAAGGGTGAAATAGGTGTGCAACGGCTTCTTGGAACACTGCTCTTTACTTTACAAGTAATTTAACCGCTTTGCTGCTCACGGGTAAGTACACGCTAGAATTGTTATACTGTTGCACGTTTTCAAACACTCTGGACGCTCTAGTCTCTAACTAACGCTACACCCGGGAAGCCAGCTTTATTAAGTAGTCGCGTACAACAGTACAAGCGACGGTAGCTCTTTGGACAAGCGTCGTTATCATATTCTTGCTCTGTCAGGAGACAACTACCAAATTACTGTTTTCAATAATTACGCTGAGGAAAAAAAGTTTGCACAAGATGTGCTTATACCAGTATAGAGTCGTAATTATTAACTTACATTTTTAGGCCAGTCAACGCCAGGCTATGTACATCTACATACAGTAGCCTACTAGACAAGAGACCAAAAGGGCTGATAACACTTAAACGAACGGGGGATAGCAGAAAAGGCAACTTGGGAAAATATTCGATAAAACCAAAGTAATTACACAATAATTAATTTGAAACACTGACTTATTCGGATTATATAATCGTTTCGTTATAATCAAATATCCGACTTCACGCTGCAATGTTGCGGAAGCTAGCGTTCATCTTGCCAAAAGTAAAGCGTAAGAGTCTGTAAGCTTGGGTTCGTGTTGTCGTACTGTATCAGCACAATTATATGTCAATAAGTTTAAAGGTTAAATTTGCAGGCCCTGTTTCTAAAGGCGGGTTTCATATATAAGTTTTAGAATATGATCAGTCATGACAGAAACATTGCAGCCATCATCATTAGAAGACCCGAGTGCCGTTTTATCAAGAGCACTTAATGCAGAATTGTTCCAGTTATTATTTCGTCCTGCTGGAAACGGGAATCCTGTGTTGCTGTTACCCTGTATTAAATGTACTTCTGCTTAAGAATGGCTTTGAATCAATAAATCATATGGAAAGGATAAATGTCTGCCCTACACCACGTTCAGTTCAGTTTGTGCTTTGTAAAACCGACGATGAAAACGCGAGAGACAATATGTACGACATAGCCAAGCGAGAAAGCTTGTGTTGGCTTTTCTAAGAGACTGAATGACCACTTCCCCCATCGAACGCACGGATGTTTAGTCTCCGACTTAATAGACATAGACTTTAGTTTAACCTAAATTATTGAAATACAAGAAATACGGAAGCAGTGACTGGAAGATTTTTGTTTTAAATATGATCAAAGTGGCCCAAACCATTGCGCGTTTAGTTAATGATACGTTCAGCAGCGTCAATCAACTTGCATTAGGATATACTACTTTTATTCAAACATATTAGAAGGTTAGGTGTGAACAAATCGACCAATCGTGAAAAATATTTTGAGTAATGAGACTCACTTTAAGTAAGACTGTGTGAAATTGCCACGGGGAGGGCACAATTTCTCAATAAATGCATATACAGAGTTTGACAGCAATTAAATGTATCGCTTACTATTTTCACCCAAAGCAAGATGGACTCTCTTACACTTGCCGGTCTTATCAGACCCTTCTTATCTACAGATTACTCTGAAATACTAATTTTAACTTTATCTAAAATCGCCATCATGCTAAACTTTAGAATTCGAATGGGACATTTTTGAGACATTGCTCCTTCCCCCCCTCCCACGACTACAGTGAAATAGCAGCTCCGTTTAAAGCCAGCAGCGATATTTCACCTGTAATTACTACTGTTATGTGACCAATCCGCGGGATGTTGTTTGGTTCTCTGTTATTTTGCTTCTTTATTATTTTGAAGTGATTGATTATTCCGAAAAAAATAAATTAAAAGCTCTCGGTAAGACGACGGTAACGCCACTGGATGTAGTTAGAGGCGCAGTTGTTTCACTATAGCTTAAGCTTCCCGAATGTTGCAACAGTTTAACACCACGTTAGTGAGACAGTTACCGTTCTACAGATTTGTTTTAAGGTCTGATCTTGCATACAGTTTGTACTTCTGTGCAGCTCGTTACTGATTTTCGAAACTATCCTGGCCGAGGACTTAAGTATTTTTGGAGAGTGTGGGTCATCATTGATTTAAAAGCATAAACCTACGGATGGGCTGTTCAGATTTGTGCACCCGTCAGTATATGCTTTTTCATTTGACTTAGTAATAAAACTATTGTAATTTCTGTCAATACATACTTTTTAATGGAAATACCAATATCATAGTGGCTTACAATTACCAATATATATAATCAAGGTTATCTTTTGAGGTGGGGAAAAATAAAATATAAAACAAAGTAAATATTTTAGTGTTTGGTCATTAATATTTACTTTTCTGTCAGTATTCTCTGTGATAATTATGTGGTGACCTTTGACTTTATGTATTTATAGTATTATATGTCTACTTATGCAGTCATTATTCATATATAGGGCAGTATATCCTTTAAAATACGTCTACAAAATTTTTTTATTAGCCTGGTCTGTTGAATGTGTTTTCAGTGGTTAGAAGAATATTTTAGGGATATGAATACGTTTTTGTTTTTGATTATATTATTTATTGGAAATATGAAGGCATTCTTTACTTTGAATATGCAACTTCTGTGGCATCTTAAGTACTTAATAGAGAAGTCTTTTTACTTTTTTTGTATTATAAAACAAAATAGATGGTGGTAAGAAATGATAGTCTTATCTGGGAACGTCCTCTTTCCACACTAATGCCCTCCTCATGTTAATTAGGTTTTATTTCCGCCGGCTTTATCATCTAGTGATGCTCGGACACATCATGTTACTCCACAGCCTAATCCGAACTGGCTCTCGTACAGAACTAGAACAGTTACAATCAAAAATTCCATGCAAGCTAGCAGTGCAGTTTCAACATATTAAAAAATGAAATACATAAATACTCCGAGGCAGATTAAACAATTGGCCAAAAAGCTATATGAAGGTAATTTAGTTAACTGTTATTCAGTCTGGTTGACCTGTTTCTCATTGAATATCCGCTTTTACAGGGGTCAAAGGCTTTAGCGAGCTGACTTGTGTAGCGCATTGATTGAAGGATGGGTAACATGGCTGACTTTCTAGCGCTATAAGGACCACAGGATGGATTGAATCACCAGAGGAAACATTGTGTGATTAGTTCAGTAATCTAATAAAGCCAGGAAACAGAAGAAACATCTTTTGAAGAATAGAACTTGCTGGCATGTAGAAGCAGGAGCCATTGGAGGCTGCAAAAATTAAAGGCTGCAAAATCCATAATATAGGGCTCAACTGTGTGTGTGTGTGTGTTTGTTAATGTGGTCTTTTAGTAGTCTTACATTTTTGCTCAGAGAACCATGGTCTAATTTGGGTCTTATAAATACACCAAAAATCCTAACTTGGATTAAAAATATACTTTAACATGTTAACGAACACCTACAGTTCCAAATGCAATAGACAATATGTTATTAATCTAGGCTATTCACTTTTCTTTGAGTTTCACTCTGTGTGCTAAGTTCTTAAGATCCAGGTTTTGTATTCATCCATATTTGACAAGCTGATCATTGTGAATATAGGCTAATAAACAAGTCACCATGCAAAAAATGGTTTTGAATTACTGTTTAGTTTGGACCGTTTGCCAAATAATATTCCGTTTAAAAATGGCTTGTCCACACTCAATTTTTATTTGTTTTACTGGCACAAACATTTTGGTTCCAAGTACGCTGATGGAGGTTTGTCTGGAACCAAAACATTTCCAGAAAGGCTCAGCATGACTCCAGAACTTGGGTAGCTGATATTTATATCTTAAATAGCCAAAATGATTAGTTCTAAGCCTTTGTTAGAAATCAGGACTAATAAAGCCAATTCAACTCGTAGGCAGCCATATCTATGGGTATTCACACTGGTAATGTGCACCATTCTTATTTTCCCGGGTTAGAAGAGCAGGGTAGACATTTTTTCAGGAAACCTGCAATTCTGCTGTCCTTGTGTCCAATTATGTGTGAAACAAATCTCACTGATTTCTAAATCCTTCGGACATGATCAAAAAAACAAAGTGTCCCCCAAGGAGAAGGGCGTGTGTGGCTTGACATTAGCCTGTATATATCTCTCAATAAGCTTATTTTGTAATGTATTTAGAGGGATGAATAGATTTTCCTATCCGGTTTCCTCTTTGTAATTTAAAGACTGCTAGGCAGCCTAGTTTATTATTTCAGTACAAACAGCTGACCAAAAGAACATGCTTTTATATGGTGGTGCCATGTAGGAGGGTCAACTAAGGATATTAGCTGACATGATCCTTGCCATGATGTAGAAAACGATGCAGAACAGAGATTTTATTTTTCATTCAGGAGGGAAAATGAGGCTACAGGGTTTAAAGCCTATGCTATGTGGTTTCATTCTTTTTCCATTTGAGTATTTCTCAAATGATGCACTAGGGGGAGATGTTAAAATAGATTTAATAGCAGTACTTAGTGACATTTGCTGTAGGCAGTTAATTCATGTTTTCCCTCTACATGCTACATTTCAAAGGAATTTACTAGGTGGTATTTTCAGTTTGTCTTTAAATGTTGAAACTGTTTTTATTCTTAATTTTTTAAGTCTTTCTTTCTTTTTGTTAATTTAAATTATTTATACACCTTAAGGTTAATGTTTTCTGAAAGCCAATATTTATACATTTTAGTAATTCAAATTCCCTAGGTAATATTTTTGATTATTGGTATTGCTATTTTATTGGTTATTTTATTGTGTCGTATATTATAATAATTTTTTACTGTTTTACCCAATTACTTTTCTTTACCTTATGGTTTCAAATGTGGTCAAATGCATTCAAATGCATTTGTATCTTACATTTGTTTTGTAATATTAGCTATATATCCTAAATGTCAAACATGTTATAGGACGTTTTGGCTGCTAACAGTGTATTTGAATTGACTTATTGATTCATGTGGTTTGAGACTTCATTGATATACTTGAAAGTTGGGTAATTAGGATGCATCTTTCTTTTATACCAACAGCAAAAAAAAATTCAGGAAGGCATTAAACAATGGGTGACTATTGTATTTGTCTTTGTCTCTGTAGCAATCCATAAGCAGCAAGACCTAGGTGAAACATAATGTTGGAGAATGCTTGTGCATGGTGGTTTTACAATCTAGCAGATCCTGAAATCACCCATAGGGGGCAGGCAATCTTATAATTCCTTCTCTGTAAATGATAATCTGGTTTTAGCTTGTGGTATCAACTGACAAGTTCCCCTTTTGTCACTTCTTTATAGAACATTTACATGGTTCATGTCTGTTATAACTGAAAAAAGTTTGGTTTTGTCTTGGTGACAGAGGGCTTACAGGGCTGGACTGGCAAACAAGTTTAGGACAGTATTCTCCGTCCCCTTCTCTTGCAGAGTTTCTAGTGGGACATTGATGTTTTTTTCTCCAAAAAAAAAAGCCACCACAGGAGTCACCGGTCAATTCTTGAAAGTGAAGACACTAAATTTTGAGATTCACTAAATTAGCTATTGCACCCAGCTTCTATCTCAATTTTACAAAAAATATAATTACACAATTTCCCCCCCTTTTTTAAAGAGAAGAAGATTATAAAATGTAAAATCATTTGGCAGCATGGCCAAATTATCAAATTATGGGACCCTCACACCACTTTTGACAGAAACAATTAGGTTGTTGGTTCAATGTCGGTTCAAAGTTAACCTAGGATGGTGTACCTTACTAAACTAATGATGCATCTCAGTCTTGCTGGATTTGCTTTGTGACAAAGGACTAGCCTAGTCCAGCACCTCCCATGAAAGTATACTGGAAAAAATGTTTTTCAACGTAATAAGCATAAATGCACATATAAATTACAACAGTATCATCAGTTTGCCAATTCGGGCAGTCGCTACATCTATGTTAAATTCAAATTCCTATCACCATATTCTAACAGATCAGGTGGCTCTTACAGTTGGAGTATGTATGGAAATATGACAACAGGTCAGTGATGAGTGTCGTACCCTTTGCAGGCATCACCTCATACAACATCCTGAATTTAACCTCTCCCAGAAAGATGCAGTACATACTGGGAAAACCCATTATCTCCACAATGATACGGAGTATCTACAAACTTTATGTCCAGATTCATGACCAATTTGCTTTCACGCAGAACATTGCTGCAGTAACTAGGACCTGCAGGTTTTATCCTGTACAACGTACTACTACTACTACTACAACTACTACTACAGTTAAATTTTCCCCCCACCTTGAAATGAGACCATTCAAGTCTTAGATAACATAGCTGACCTTCAACTTGGGTTTACCACACCAAAGATTGTCTCCATAAACTGGATAGCTATTGTATCTTAAGTTGTCTCCGAGGCAAGAGGGGGGCAAAAAAAGGAAAAGAGAGCATTGATGAAAGAAGCCATTTGAAGGAAAAGGTAGAAGATCAGGGGACCAACAGCTAATCGACAGCTAAAAGGATTCTGGGGGTCAAAAAGGTCTTTAGTGTAGTGACCAATCATCTTTTGGTTACTAGAGAGGAGCTGTCTCAGAAATAGGAGGCAATCCATCCTGCCTCAGTCAAGTTGAGCAAGGTGATTTCTATGATATGGAGTGTTTTAAAATCCTTACCCTCAAGGTTAAAACCATGAAAAGTGGAGAACCGGTGAAGGAGACACCTGTGGAGAGGGAGGCGAGTGGCAGGCGACCCAAACGCAAATGTCTCCAGTGGCACCCAGTGCTCTCCAAGAAGGTCCTGGACATCTCTGAGGAAGAAGAGCAGGAAGTGGAGGAGGGTCACAAGGTGAATGGCAGATCTTTATATTAATATAGGCCACTACCAAATCTGCATTGATATTCTGAATTGCTTATTGTATTCATGTAATTCTACCAGGTACTAAAATGCTTTCACAAATTACCTATTCATTTAGGGGTGGGCGATATATAGAATATACTCGATGTATCGCGGCTTGTTTTGCTCATGATGTATAAAATAGTATTTCGCGAACATCGAGTACGTCAAGTAATTTTTTAAAGCCGCATGAGACTCGCTTTTTGCGTTCCGCTTCTCTCCCTCTTACAGACACAAAAAAGAAAACACTCACATACATAAGTCACACACACTCACTCACCCATCCAAACCACTCTCCTGGACGAGTGTGTGTGGCGTATATAGGTGAGAGTCGTGAGACATGTGTTTTTGTATCTGGAGAGAACCAGGAAAGAGCCTAGAGAGAGTGAAAGAAGCAAAGCGACAAAACGAGGCGGACGAATTGGTTCAGAAAAAAATAGCCTGGCAGCAGTTTGGTTATCGCAAAGAAGATGTTGATCAAACAACGGTTATCTGCAAAATATGCAGCAAAACTGTTGCCACAAAAGGTAGCAGGAATGTTCTTGTTGAATGCACTTTTGTTGCTTTGAGCTCTGTTAAGGGTCTTGGTTGAGCTTGAGCTCTGTAAGCTGGGCTACTGTATGTAGTCCTATATCATGTCATTATTCATTTTCATTTAACAGCTGTTAAAAGCCTGTGTGCAATTGCCTGGTTTGAATAAATACTGTTTTGTTAAACTTAACTTGGTTGTGATTTCCCCCTTTTTGCATCCACGTTTAAAATTGTTCCAATAGAAACCACTAATGAATATAAACAAGAATGTTTTAAAGCAGACATATGTTAATCATCATACTGGTGTGATTGTTTGCATCAAATTGTATGCTTTCAGGGGGCTTTGCTAATCTGTGAAAAGAGTCAGTGCCAGAAGGTAGAATGTGGGGGCACAGAGGAAGAGGAAGAGGTCTTGTCCGAGCAGCGGGCCCGCCGTCCCATGAACGCCTTCCTACTGTTTTGCAAGAGACATCGCTCATTAGTGAGACGGGAGCACCCTCGACTGGACAACCGCGGGGCCACCAAGACCCTTGCTGATTGGTGGGCTGTGCTGGAGCCCACGGAAAAGCAGAAATACACTGACATGGCAAAGGAGGTATGTCAGGGGTTGCGGGTGAGTGCTATATGAAAATTTATTCAGGTGTTACGGGGTGCTTCTCTTAAATATAATTGACCTTACTGAACCTTGGTGTGTCAAATCAAGGTATTCAAAGTAGTAGCAGCAGGGTGAAAAATAGCCTCCCAGCAATATAGTACTGATTAATGTCTATGCATGGTTTCAAATGGACATAACATTCGATTTTGCACTATTATAGATTTTTTTTTATTTTGAGAAACTTGATGGGGCTAAGCATTTTTGAGATCGTTCGGATCTACAAAACAAATGTAAGGTTTAAAATGTAATAACTTTAGTTGTCAGATAAGTTTTATAAACAGTTAGAGGAATATCCTTTCTCATCAATTTTAAGTAATGTTGAAACTTCTCCTTTCTTCCAGTACAAGGATGCCTTTTTGAAGGCAAACCCAGGTTATAAATGGTGTCCACCAACAAACAAGCCAGCCAAGAATTCTTTACCGAATGCCAGCACCCAGAAGAAACTCTGGCTCTTTCCTACCGAACCCTCCAAGGACTGCGTCTTTGCCAAAGAGGTGCCCAAGACTGACAGCACGCCTCAGCTCAATTTCGCCATGGCAGGTAGAGTTTGGAGCATTCAGCCTCCCAAATTTGGAGAATCATATCCATGATAATGGTGCGTTTGTCCGCATCACTCATTCAAACCGTTTCTGCAGATCCTACGAACATGGGAGGCCTAAGCATGCTGTTGTTAGCCGGAGAGCATGCCATGACAGCCAGAGAGGTAAGTCCGCCGTGGGCCTCTCTGCTGTCTGGATTTTCAGTTCAGCACCTGTATTTATATATATATATATATGCGAATAACCTCCTCCAATCCTAGTCACCTTTAAGCCACCCGTCTCATTTCCACTATGTAGGCACACGGGAAGGACAGGAGATGCTCATTAGCAGTGTATTTGGTGCATGAGAGCGGATGTGTGTGTACTGAAGTGTTTAGAGTGTATGTGTGGGAGAAGGGTGACAAATTATGTGCGTTTGCTTGTGTGTGTGTGTGTGTGTGTGTGTGTGTGCGTTTGCTTGTGTGTGTGTGTGTGTGTGTGTGTGTGTGTGTGTGCATGTGTGTGTGTGCATGTGTGTGTGTTATGTGCGTGGGCGTGCATGTGTGTGTGTTATGTGCGTGGGCATGCATGTGTGTGTGTGTGTGTGTGTGTGTGTGTGTGTGCATGTGTGTGTGTTATGTGCGTGGGCGTGCATGACGGAGGAGTGCATGGGCTGGCTCCATGCTTGCTGGTAGAAAAGCCAGAAGGACAAGTAGGCCTTCAGTGTGGTCCAGCCCATGTCAGTGCTGTGTTATATCATGCTGAGGTAATGTGCTGTGTGTCCAGCAACGTTTCTACCGTGAATGGCAATTCACCATGATGTGTACACTCCATTTCATGAGAGCAGAATGGACTCCAGGGCTGTGCTTTTAAAAGCAAGTGGTGGCATTACAAGGACATGGTTACCTAGCTCCAAATACTGATATTGGTCTGTATATCTCTTGACCAGGTGTTCTGCGTATTGTAATATATTTTATGTTCTTGTATCATATTAATCATGATTACATAAACTGGCAGGATTTATGTCAGAAGTGAGTGCCAAGTAAATCTGTATATATAAACAACAATTGGAAGATATTCAGGCATATTGTAAAATGGCATTATGTAATGCACTGTATTAAACAGCTCAGAAGACAAATTGTAATTGAAAGGATTAGAGATGCTTGCACTCATGCATAGAGCCTCTTTAAAATGTACAATACCATAGAAAATAAGTGTGGAGGTCTGTACATGTAACATTGATCAAGTGAAAAAAATCTTTAGGTTAGGTGCTAATCTGTCTCTGTATACCTATATTTGTAACAGTAAAAGCTTTGTCACTATTTACTTTCACTCAGGAATATCACCCAGCTCTCCAAATCATGTCTGCTAAAGCTGAATGTTCAGAAAATGTTTTTTTGTTTTTGTGTATTCAAAAATTATTTTACTGTCCAATTTTCATCCTGTGTTTTGACACATTTTTCTCACCCATTCTACAGTAGATTGAATAGTGAAATAGTTGAATAGTGGGTATGAATTTGGTCCTATAACCAGATGGTCCATTTAAATCTGACTGTTATTCCCCAGAACAAGAAACTTAACCCAAAGTGCCTATGTGCATGTTCAGCTATGTAAATAGATAAAAAGTTATGTTAATCACTTTGGATGAAACCATCTCCTAATCAACTCTATGATAATTGTACCCTTTACAGCGGGTGTTCTCCAGCAGTTCCTACTCCAGCATGCCAGAGGGGAAGCAGTCTGGACAGTCCGCTCTCTTCCAGCTCGCCGAGGTCGGCAGTATAAGGCATACAGTATTATATACCCTATCGCACTGGAGGAGTTGAATCAGCCATTAAATGAAATAAATTATTTGGCTGGCATGTCTCCTGCACATCAATGAATTTGATGTCCATGGTCTGCTTGGCACAGTAACCTGGAATTGGATAAGCAGTTATTATATGTATATATTTATATGTGTGTGTGTGTGTGTGTGTGTGTGTGTGTGTGTGTGTGTGTGTGTGTGTGTGTGTGTGTGTGTACCCTCAAAAAC
>JAOVYW010002639.1:0-12694 GCA_025775045.1 Hiodon tergisus
CTGCCAGTTCTGCCTTTGTTAAGGCGGTCGTAAGCGCATGTGCGAAATAAAGAGCATTGATTCCTGTTAAACGGTGTTGGTCTCGTGCTTGAATCCGCACAGAGAAGTAGCTCTCTTTAAAAACGCTACGTTTTTCTTTTCTCAGAATCCCACAAAACACAAAAATTTTCACATGAGTTTGCGAAGAGACAGTTGCGTGTGTGCGTGTGTGCGTTGCTGCCTGCACATGGTCTCACATCGCTAAAGTGGCAGCTACTCCAGCACACTCTTATACGTTACAGAATAAGGGTGTTCACTCAGGGGAGAAGCTCAATGAAACCAGGAAGAACATTTTGTACCGGTAGGGTAAATGTTCTCAGCAAATTCGTAACAATAATGTGGTTTATAAAAGGGTATTGTGATCTTTGTAGTCTGTAAAAAAAGAAGTTGCCGTGGTTTTGTGGTTTCTGTTCCTTCTCTGTCTTACTGGTCATCATACAGTTCACAGTAGGCCCATTTTATTTGTGTTTAAATTCAATACCAAGTTTTATTTGTGTATGGTATTCCATTGAAGTATTTTAAAAGGTGGTCTCCTTGAGGGTTAGTTAGCCGAGACACTGTGTGAGATTTCTAAAGTAATTAAATGGCAAGCCACAATCTTGTTTGTTGCTTGTTTCAGGATAGCTGCCTGTCTCCGTCCGGGTTTCTATACACAGCGAGAGATACCCAGGGGCAAGTGTATTGTGTGTTGCTAATTAACCCCTGCCCGTTTTCCTTTGACAGCACTGTGTTGGCAACATGGCGGATTCTGACTTGGACGCCGCCACCCCTGAGCCGGTGGTTGAGGAAGAGTCGTTCTTCAGCAACTTGGACATCTTCCTCTTCTCCCTCATCGCAGGGATCATAGTCTACTGGTTCTTCTTCCGCAAGAAGAAGGAGGAGATCCCAGAATTCAAGAAGCTCAGCACACCGTGAGTAGCTTTGGCACTTTTAGGTATGCGGCATGATAAAGGTGTAAAACTAATTACTCAAATATAGGATCAGATGAATATCCTAATTTTATCCTATATCCTAGCTGAAATCGAATATAGCTTCAACGTTGATCACATAAAAGGATTTTTTATAATTGTATTGCATACTTGGCAGATGACTTGATGCTTGGTGATATGCACATGCAGATTTTTCTTATTTAACTTAATTATTACTTTAATGAAAAAATGTAATTTTCAGTGCAGCTAAGCCATGGAAGCAGTTGAGCCTGGTTTGTATAGTTAATTTACTTTTTCGTTAGATTTTGATAAAGTTACCTAAGTCACATCAGCGCAGAACACTAACCTGGCTAAATTCGTGACGGTTCTAGAATTTCTTCAGCAGCAGTGATTTTGCCTGTAAAAAGTTTGGATTAGAACAAGGAACGTTCGATCTAAGGACGGTGACTGGGGAAACGTGCCAAAGTAATTTCTGGCCTGCGTCACTTTGGATATCTAAAAGAAAAAGGTGCTGAAATGCTGAGGCGTGATTACAGCCCTTCTCGTGCGACTTTTTAAAACCTGAAATGTTATGTCTGACTGTTATTTCTAATTGTTACGCTTAGAAATGGACTAATGACGGTGTTTATGCAGTTGGTCCTTGGACCTTAATAAACTATTGGTGTAGCCCTTGATTTAATGCAATTGGATATTTTTTATTTGACATCTGTGAACTGTTTTTCAGTGGGGGGGCGATCTATAATGTTATTAGTGATGCTGAAACTCTGTAAACTCAGAACTACATTTTTGCATTCCAGGGACTGACAAGGGTTTGAATCGCCAGCTTTGAATAATTAAAATCAGTGGGAAGAAAAAAATCCTCTATTTTGCTGAAGCATTGTTCCCGTTTCAAAAAGAAGGGGGGGAAAAACAATTTGTAGCTCTTGTGCTAATTATTAACATATGGTATGCGTATGGTGATAATATTTTTTTACTTTAGAAGGCTTTCTTCCGGTTCAGTCCCTACAATCTGATGATAATCAGTAAAATCCTATCGGGGAAATTTCAAGGAGTTTTGTGCAGTTGCAGACTGCATTGTGAATTGAAAAGGTCCAGTATTATTCCCCACTTCATCTAGGCCAGACTTCTCGCAGAGAATCAGTGGTCACTTTATGTGATGGTAGCGAAGTCACAGTAGGATTTACAATATACCCCTATGTTTATATTAAACTGATTTGTCATGACGTAATGGGACCAGGCGATCTAAGGAACAGAAACCAACAAACAGATGTTTTCAGAGTTTTCCCACATGATGCACGCGTTCAGGAAATTTATGAGGAATTTTCTGTTTGCCGTGTACCGGAAAGTTCTATTTTTTTTTTCTTCCTGGCGCGTGTTGGGTGCCTTTATACCTAGTGAAAATCTTTTGACCTCTGCAGTGTATCTGGACACTGTTGATGACCAGGTGCGGGATAATACACCATGGCACAAATCTTGTGTGGCCTCAGAATGGCTCCAGGAACATGAGTGGTCTGCTGAGCCCCGGACAGAATGGAGCGTCCTAGGGGTGAAATGGAACAGGCAACATCCAATCTACTGAGTGATGCCATCACGTCAGCATGGACCAACATCTCCGTGGAACCTTTATTTTCAACACCTCGTAGCATCCGTGCCTCGAAGAATTCGGCGAAGAGGAACCGGACGCTGTAGATGGGTGTACCTAATAAACTGACCACCGAGGGTAGTTGAGTATGTTATTTGCTGCAGTATGTCTTTGATGATAATCATGGTCTGGATTTAAGTACATACACGGGCAGGAGCTGTGTTAAAATATTAGGAAGGGGAAACCGACAGATGGTCGGAACTTATATGTGGTCGTCTGGGCTAGTGGGTAACCATTTATAGCCCGCGGTTATGTACCAAAGTAATTTTGGCGCACCCAGCGTTCTTTTTTTAGTGGGGAGTTGAAGGGGGTCTCGTGGAGTGTTCAGCGCAGTTAGTGAACATTTCTGTTTGCAGAAAAATGAGTCCAATTATCACGCACAAGTACATGCTACTCCTTTTGGGATTCGCGTCGCGGCACCTCGTTCGTGCAGGATGTGGTGTGATTATAGCACGTTTAAATAGTGGCATTTAGACAGCCCCGCAGTGGCACCAAAAAAGTGAACATGCTTGCTGTCTTTCTCTCTCATTCACTCTCGCTAACGCTGAGGCATGGTGCAGGTACAGATGTGTGTTTGAATAACAAGCCCCGTTGTTTGCCAAAACCCACTGGAGAGAGGTAAGTGGGAGCCAGAGTTACTGCTCCTTGAATTATTTGACCTAGAGTTACCTTTGTGTCACAAAGTCCAAGCTTTGTCTACTTTTTTCTTTTTTCTTTCTGCTCTCCCTTCTGTTTCCTGCGTTCACTTCTTATTATCGTAACTCCAGCTGGGGGGGTCGTCAGTCAGTCTTCCTGGCGTAATTGTATCTGAGCATCAGCAAGAAAGCAGGCTTCCCCCGAAAACAACAGGCCTCGGAGGGAATTTTATTGTTAGTCTGGAACAGCTGAAGGCTGCAGAAAAGCCCGCTAGCCGTTTCGTTTGGGAGCACTGCCTGGAGTCTGCTCAGTGGGGTCTCCTCGACCCGCCCCCCCATTATGCCTAAACACCCGAGGCAGAGAACACTGTGAGGAAGTGGCAGCGAAGCCCGTGGTCTCCAGGAATCTGTCTTTGTGACTACCCTTACTGTGAATAATGAGCCCTCATTAAGGCAGATATCTGTTTTTGGAGGGAAGCATGTCTTGCCCTGCCAAGCATGTTTGTTGAAGGCATGTTTGAACATTGAAAAGTGTGTGAAAAAGGCTAGCCAATTTTTTTTTCTTGGTGCACTCAAAGGTGGAAAGTTGAGGTGGAAGACAAGCGGCTCTTTCTGCTCTGCTCTTTGGCGGAAGCCGTCGCTAATTCGCTATAGAGCACCACTGAATGGAGCAGAGCCCTGTCACAAATAGAATCCTTTTATGATAGATTAGGTTTCCATAGTGATACCGTTCCTCTGCACCGGGACTTGAAATGAGCCTTATTCAGCCTACTGCGTTTCCCTTTAAAAAAAAAAAAGTGGTTATGATAGCTGTTTCCAGGGTAACTGGATTGTAGGGGAGGCTCTTGTTGTGCTCTTTATTCCCTGCAGAGGAAAATGGGAGGGAATAAACGAGGAACGTCGCAAATGTTTGTGAGTGCGTGTCTGTCTGTGCGTGTGTGTGTGCGTGTCTGTCTGTGCGTGTGTGTGTGTGTGCGTGCGTGCGTCCGTGCGTGTCTGTGCGCGGCAGGGTTTTATGGGAGATTTCATTATACTTAGGCTCTTTTCCCACCGACTGCTGCCAGATGTTGAGAACGCTCTGCGGACGGAGCGGACGGCGGCGGCTGACCGTGCATCTGTGCCGCTGACACGCGCTCTTGGGGAGGCAGCAGAACCAGCATGGTTGCTCGTAAGCTCTCCCTTTGCTGAGGGAAGGCTGGGAAAGGGGGCGGGGAAGGAAGAGGTTGGGGGGGGAGGAGTTACGGGTCCTGTGAGTGCACCATGGAGCACAGTAAAGACTGCGTGTGGTTGCGTCTGTTTGCCGTTGTCTGAGACGGGCTTCCTCTCGTGTTTATTTTTCATTTTTAAAACCACCCCCTCCCGCTATTCCCGACCTGCTGAGGATCATACAAGTTGCCTAGTTTGTGGGCCGGTTGCTGCCGGTGTCTTGTGCTAGCCATGGGATGCGTGTTCTCCATGCCTAAGGACAGGCAAGCAGCAGCCGACAGGTTAGTATGGGACTGTTGCAGGCATCCTGTTCGGGGTTTGTGAGGTACCTGTTTTTGTGATGCATGTATAACTATATCTGGGTTACAAGCGTCATTTAAAAACGTGAGAAATTCCTTTTGTATTCCTTGGCCAGGCAGTGAGCTTTGGTGGGCTTCCTAAACTGGAAGTCCAATCAGTTTGAGTCCTGTATCCTGTAGTACTGCATGCGAGCGATCGCTTTTGCTCGCAAAGCGCGGTAAATTGAATTGGCCGTTTTCTGCTGTGTCAATGAGTTGTTTCAGAATGAGAAATTGTTGCTGGTTTAGCGGCAGTGATCTAGATCTGATGGTTTTAACACGGCAAGAAAACCGACTTGTTTTAATTTGTGAAGAGGTTTTGTTTCACTTTACTATCACCAAAATGTAGTTTAATAGTAACAAGCTATACATTATTTTCAACATGTATTGTGTGGTAGTGCGTTTTAACATGTTAATGATACGGATCCCATTCATTTTATTAGATTTTCTGTTCTGTTCTGTTCTGTTGTCGGCTCTGATTTCAGATTGGTTACAATCCAGTTAATTCAGTCCCGTGAATATCTGTCTTTTTTTGCGTGTTGGCATAATAACAATACGTTTAAACCGAATTAAGTTGGAGTTTTGAATTGAAACGGGTTGCTAGAAAGAAACTGCAGATGTCTTGTTTTCAAAGGAAACCAGTGCATAGTAGTTCTGGATCTCTCCTGTTGTATCTGTGTCTGTCATGCTGTCAGACGGTTGCTACTTAAAGGATGCATACTAACGCCCGCTCTCCAGTACAGAGTGTGCTCGGCACAACCAATGCCTTTTCCCCTAGAAAGGGTGGCTTTCCACATCATTGCTCCGATAACCCTGCTTCCAGATCCTTTTGCTAGTGCCCTCCACTTCCTGAGACTTAATTAAAACACAGACCTCCAAACGTGATTGGTTGTTTTCCAGACCACACGCCTGATTTTGGCTGCTGAAGTCGATGGCGTCCATCTCCCATTTTAACGCGCCAGCTTTCCCCCGGGGCAAATTTCTAAACTTTCTAAACGTTGTTTCAAACAATCTCTAGTCGGTTGTTTTTAAATAAACGCTTTGTCCCCGTTCTAGAGAATAATTTATTTTTGTTTCGTTCTTATTTGCTCAGAGGCGTTTTAGGAATTTGTGCTATTCCATGAAAAGACTGATTGACGTAGTTTGCGTTAATGCGAAAAAGCTGAGTGGGGGAGTTGTTTGTAGTGAGAAGGATGGGCCTTCTTCCTTGTCCGCTACATCGCAAGCAAATTAATTTGCCTTCGGCGGTTAGCGGATGGAGGAAATGCTACAGCTTGAGAGGGAAAACCTGTTGGGAGCTTTTCGGGCTGACCCAAGTCTTTCTGTTCTTTTTTAGCCTCTTAATTTCATGAGGAAGGCTTTAAAATAAAAAATAAAAACTGGGTGTATCGCGGTCAACAATGATGCCTTTTCCGCTGCCGGATGGTGTGCAGTGTTCCGAAGCGCTCTCTCTCCGGGATGTAAATGTCTGGGAACGGAGCCTTTTCCTGCTTTCCACAGAGCCAGCCGCAACCAGGCTGCCGTTTTCTGTAGGAGGCGTGCCAGTACTCCTAAACGCTGCACGTCCAGAGTTCCGGCGCTCTCGGTTTGGTCACAAGCAGTTGACACGTGCGATTGTGTGCGAGACGTTCGCCAATCGTGGACGTTTGTTTTCAGAGGAATTCCAGACCTGTTTCTGGAGAGTGAAATGGCTATTTACTGGAAATGTTACCTCCTCCATGTGTTTTAGTGTTGATCGTGACTGTATGTTCTTCTGTCCCTGGTCAGAGCAACCCTCACAAGAGAAACCAGCTTCATAGAAAAGATGAAGAAAACTGTGAGTGTAAATCATTATTTATTTAAGCATTACCCCATGTTCTTTTACCATAAGAGGTTCTTATGGCTGAAATTCTTTTTTTTTTTTTTTGGCATGATTTTGTAGACAATTCTTTTCCCCCTAGTATAAACTGTTATGACTAAAAGAACATGCTTTTGACATCAAAAGGGTAATGTCAAGTTAACAAAAGGGATGGTAGAATTAGGTTTTGTTTACTTAATTTTAGTTTTTGAAGGAAAAAAAAACTGCCTTAACAAATCGGGAAAGTTTTTTTTTTTTTTTAAATGTCACTTGATTTCCTCGTCAGGGAAGGAACATCGTTGTTTTCTACGGCTCTCAAACGGGGACAGCGGAGGAGTTTGCCAACCGGCTGTCCAAAGACGCTCAGCGTTACGGGATGAGGGGCATAGCAGCGGACCCAGAGGAATATGACATGGTAGCGCTTGACCCTTTCTGCGGCCGATTTACTCTGACCGCGATCGGAGCGGACGGTCCCCTCAGCGCCTCTCGATTGAGTGTGCTCGCACAGCCTTGTTGCGCGATTTGGCCACCAAATGGTTGCAAACGTCTTTACTTTTTTCCCTTAAAAAGAAATATCCTGCCAAACCTGCTTGGTTCCCTCAAAGGTAGATGTCAACGAGTGAGGCTGCTAGAAACGGTCTTTTTAACAAAGAAAAATGTCTTTCTCCTCCTTTGGTTTAGTCTGAGCTCTCTCGCCTAACGGAGATTGACAACTCCCTGGCCGTCTTCTGCATGGCCACCTACGGTGAGGGCGACCCCACGGACAACGCCCAAGACTTCTACGACTGGCTGCAGGAGGGTGGCTCTGAACTGGAAGGAGTTAATTTCACCGTAAGCGCGCCCTCGCCCACGGTACCGCGTAACGCACTAGTCCTCTTGAGAATAAGCGGGGCTATAAGGGTTGAGGGAGGATAAAGGACAAGGAGAACCTGCATGAAAAAAAGAGTTGCTCCCCCCCTCCCCAGTGGCCTCCTGCTCCTCCTGGTAGGGTGGCCTCCTGCCCTTAAAGGATCCATTTCAAAGCGCTCCCTTTTCTACAGATGGACGTCATTCACAAATTATTATACACATTGATGCGAAATATTGGATATCTTTAATGCTGTAAATGAAACACACACTTACATTAATATGAATAATTTATTTTTTATTTTGGAATTTCAATGAATCAAAGATATGTGGATCTGTCAATTATTCAAATAAATGTAATTTTCTTGGTATTTTCTTAATATTAAATTTTTAAAGATGTGGTGGTGTTCCTACAGATCTTGGTCTTCCATTAGTTTCTGTTTTGAGTACTTTTTCAACACAATTTTAATTGTCAGTCACGAAGCAGTGTCGTCCCGAGTTTCGGACCCATTACCCTCAAATTCGGGGGTTCTTACCACTGTGTTCCAAGATGCCCACAAGTGGAAACATCTGGATGTGGTGATGTGGGGCCGGCCCGTTCCCGGGCCGCTTCTGGGCAGTGGGCTCGTTCTGCTGTGAAGTGACTGCTGTGGCTGTTCTCCACGCCATGTTTGTTCCTGCACTGGCATCCATTCTCAACAGCACTGATAAGAGCTCTGTGGGAGGGACTGCATCTCAGATGGGCAGCCGATTGGTTGGATCTTTACAGTATTTTAATGTCAGTCTCGGCTGGGGGGGCTGTGCCGGCTAGCATGGCGTCTTTTAACTGGAGATTCGAGGAGTGCTTTTAAACGGAGATTAGGCTTTCTGGAAATGTCAGGCTGCCGGGATTCCTCCCAATGTTTGGGTATTGACACTTATTCTCCCGGTGCGAGTCGGGCGGAACTCGGTTTGACTAGTGTCTGAATTTAAAAGGTCTGCTCTTGGTTTTTCTTCTCGGATGGACCTGACTCGTAGTGAAGGAGACCAATTGGAGACCAACTGTGCCATTTTACACAGGGCCTGAATGTCCTAACGGGTGATTGTAGGACTTTGACTTGCTGTATCTGTGTAGGAAGTCTATCAGATTGTTTCTGACTTGTGATGCATTGATCTGCACTTTTTTATGGGCCGTGTCCGTTAACCAGGTCCTGGAGGACCTACTTCATTTCAAGTTGTCCGTCTCTTCTTAAATGCCAATCTAGCTCAAAACTGTGAGAAAATACAGGATTAGTTAAATTATGGTAAGCATTAGTACATTCCAGTGTGCTTGGCTGGAATAAAAGCCTGTGCCTTAGGGTCTTCCTGGACCATTATTGGGAAATCCAGCATGATGATACATGGAGAGCCTTTCATGATCGTGTGTGTGTGCCTGCCTGTCTGTCTGTCTGTCTGGATCGTGTGTGCCTGCCTGCCTGCCTGCCTGCCTGCCTGCCTGGCAGGTCTTCCAATCGTGTTCCTCAGTTAACCAGCTGGCATGTGTTGTAAGCGTTTGCTTCTTTCTCCACACAGGTGTTTGCACTGGGGAACAAGACCTACGAACACTACAACGCCATGGGAAAGTACGTGGACAGGCGGCTGGAGGAGCTCGGCGCCAAGCGGATCTTCGACCTCGGGATGGGTGATGACGATGGCAAGTGAGTGTTGGAACAGGGGAAGCATGTGCGACTGTCCAAAATTTCAGGACTATAGGCAAGGACTATTCTACACATCCCCTACGACCTTGTTACAGTCCTGTAATTATTAGGACCTAGCATAGCTAGTTAAGTCTAAGTCTAGTTTCTCCATGGTAAGGCAAAGGAAATGGTATGGAAGTTGAAAACGTTCCAATTCGCTCCGCTAATGCGCTGATTGCGAACTGGGACCTGTGATTGTAAACTTGCCCTCAAGGTTCTCCATAAAAAAATTTCAAATCAGAATTTTTAAGCATCCGTCTTTGCAGAGTTGTATTGTCTGGGTCTATTGGTGTCTGTGCTTCAGCACACGTTTGCTATGTGCCTGTCGTCCCTCAGCCTGGAAGAGGACTTTGTCTCGTGGAGAGAGCAGTTCTGGCCGGCAGTGTGCGAGCACTTTGGGGTGGAGGCAACGGGAGAAGAATCCAGGTCATTGGCAACGCTGCTTCCCTGTCTGCACACCGGGGTTCACGGCTGCACCCTGCAGCTGTAGCATAAGCCTAGCTTATGTCTAGGGGGGCCTTGAGACTGAAAGGCTTGCAGTTCGTTCGATGGTGGCTCTCTGTGGGGAATTTGCATGTCATAATGGACATCAGAGTCTCATTTGCACAAAAGAAACCGGAAAGCATTAGATTTGTCAACAAAGATATATTTAGATTTCAGGGGTGTGATTAAAGCCTCACACCAGGATTTCTGGCTGATGTGTCACCTTCTCTTTGCAGTATCCGCCAGTATGAGCTGGTGGTACACGACGACATGAGTATGAGCAAGGTGTACACAGGAGAGGTGGGTCGTCTGAAGAGCTTTGAGACCCAGAAACCGTGAGTTTTCAACCTCTGACGCTGCTTATGATTGTGCATCAGGATTGAAATTTCGAAGAGCATTGCATGATGGGCTTTCAACCTGTTTATCCATTAACCAGCTGGGAAATATTTTGTGGATTTAAAATTGATTAAAATATTTTTAAACTTATATCATTTAAATGTGGTGGATCTTGCATGCTGATGGGCTCAGGGTTTAAATTCTAACATCTGCAGATGGTTCTCTTTATTAATAACTTTGAATTGTGCCCTTCTGATAAATTCAGGCCTTTCGATTCCAAAAACCCCTTCCTGGCCTCCGTCATCACTAACCGTAAGCTCAACAAAGGAGGTGTTCGGCACCTGATGCACCTGGAGTTGGACATCACCGGATCCAAAATTAGGTACCGCTGCCTGTGGTTCCCATCCGCCGAGGAAAACCAAACCCTCGTCATTTAGCTCATTGATCCTTGGAGAGCCATGTTTGGTTCACCAGCTCATATCCGTCCCTTCATTTTTTAACTCTTGTTTCCGTTTTTTCTAATTTTACAAACTTCCTTATGGTATCTGGCCACAGGCATACTGGCGAGGTTATTGTGTGATACCCACGAATGGTCGCTTGCCCTCTTTAACACGCGCAAAATGGAAGTTTGGCGCTCTGAGTTCCTGGCCGCTCGTTTTTCAGGTATGAATCGGGGGATCATGTTGCAGTCTACCCTGTTAACGAGGCAGCTATCGTGACCCAGATTGGAGAGATCCTTGGCGTGGACCTTGACAGAGTAATTTCCCTCAACAACCTTGATGGTACGGCGTTAATAGCCTTGATAGTGCTTAGATAAGCCTTTGTGTCTTTGCTCTGGCTTTTGCTAACATTGAAAACCCACTGGTCTAATCAAAAGTCCTATTAAACTGGAATGACATGGTCAGCTTTTCGCGTGATCATAAAATAATAGTACAAAACTTTAATCAATGGACTGGCACATATATATATATATAGGGGCCTCCAACTGCAAAATTCTGAATCCGTACATTAAATGAAACGGAATGGAAGCCACGCAGAACTCGAGACAGTCAATAATTCTGACTGAGAACTTGGACCAATGGGGCGCAGGCTCAGTTGTTCCTGATTTTCTGTTCCTCCAGAGGAGTCTAACAAGAAGCATCCGTTCCCTTGCCCCACCACATACCGCACTGCCTTAACGCACTATCTGGACGTCACCAACCCTCCTCGCACCAACGTACTGTATGAGCTCGCGCAATACGCCACCGACCCCAAGGACCAGGAGAACATGCGGAAGATGGCGTCTTCTTCCACGGAGGGCAAGGTGTGCCACTCACCCCTGGTCATAATCGCTCTGTGTTTGTTTGATTTTTTTAGCTGCTTCGCCCTGTTGATTTAACGGCCAATAACTCATTAACAGGGTATTTTGACGGATTTGATAACTGTGAAATACGGTTGATCTGAAGCTGTGCTAGTGCTATTCAAGGTCACGTGCGCAAGGCAGGGCACCCTGATTTACTTGTTGATGATTAACCTGAGCTGATGTGCATTATGTGAAAGGTTACAAGTTTAGACCTCGGACCTCATTTCATCACAGAGTTCTCAAGCCGCACCATACAGCTGAAGGCTAGAGGGTTGTGATGCCACGTACTGTAGCGACAGCTAGTGATGGTGGTGTCAAACGGCCTAACCAAGATCGCAATATTACCGGTTACCCATTTAAACGGCTAGCTATCTATTAAAACTCATTCAGGGCATGTACCTTTTACTGAGGGTACAACAGCGGTCTCTCCCAAGGGCTTTGAACTCCATTCTCCTTGTCAGAAGTCTAGCCCCTAGGCAACATTTAGTGCATTTTATATGATGGTGTGTGTGTGTGTTCTTGCCTTGCGGTTTACACGCTTGTGTCCTACAGGCTCTGTACCACAGCTGGGTACTGGACTCCCGTAGGAACATCCTGGCCATCCTGCAGGACATGCCTTCCCTGCGTCCGCCCATTGACCACCTCTGCGAGTTGATGCCCCGCCTCCAGGCACGCTACTACTCCATCGCCTCATCCGCCAAGGTGTGGGCACCTGTCCTTCTGCTCTGTGCGACTGCGGCGCGGCGCGGCGGCCCGTACTGAAATGAGACTCGTTTGGTGTGGATTTGGCTGTTGTGTTGAGCGGGCCACTTAGACGGGCGTGCGTTCCTTATAATCCTCCCCCTCCGGCCAGGTCCACCCAAACAGCGTTCATGTCTGCGCCGTGGTGGTGGAGTACGAGACACCGACGGGGCGGACCAACAAGGGCGTGGCCACCAACTGGCTGAAGAACAAAGTGGCGACCGACAACGGGCACAAGTCCACGGTCCCTATGTATGTCAGGAAGTCCCAGTTCCGCCTGCCGTTCAAGGCCAGCAATCCGGTCATAATGATAGGACCTGGCACTGGCATCGCCCCCTTCATGGGCTTCATCCAAGAGCGAGCCTGGCTCAAGGCCCAAGGTACACAGCTGTGTGTGCGCGTGTCTCTGTGCTTCACTTCACTGTGCCCGAGGTACACGGCTGTGTGTGCACGTGTCTCTGTGCTTCACTTCACTGTGCCCGAGGTACGCGGCTGTGTGTGCACGTGTCTCTGTGCTTCACTTCACTGTGCCCGAGGTACGCGGCTGTGTGTGCACGTGTCTCTGTGCTTCACTTCACTGTGCCCGAGGTACACGGCTGTGTGTG
>JAOVYW010002640.1:0-14865 GCA_025775045.1 Hiodon tergisus
TAAGCCTATTTCTAGCAATAGCAGTTATTATTTTAATTTTTCAAATTAATTACTCTCCAGTAATTTTCATGTTTATTGTATGATACACATGACTAAATTATAAATGTCTCCACATTAATAAAACTTTGACATCATTTTGAAGGGATCTAATTGAGGATGAAAAAAAGTATGTATAAAATAATCTGAGGAATGTCATGGTTACAATACAAAAAAAATAAAAGAAAAATAAATAAATAAATCCTTCTATTCGCCTACATTAGCTTGTTCACCAATGTAATCGTCATCATTGACTGATTAGAATAAAAATCATCTTGTCATTATAAATGCTGATGAATGTATCATATTACCAAGGACTACAAAATTGATGGTGATGATCATATTTGTAAATACACGTGCCCCTTGCTAGTCGTGGGAGACTAATTCCACATATTGTGATCAGTGTTTTGAGAAACCCGTCTATAATTAGTTAAACCTTGCATTATGTTTAATAACTGACTATGTGCAACTTCAAATACAGGGAATATTATGCTGAGCTGCATCACATGGGGTTAGTTAGGAGATGTATGATTAGAAAGTGGGATATGTTGAGTGATATATATATATATATATATAGTTTACTCAAATTTAAACTGCTTCACTCTAATTTAAAAGGAAACTGCACAAAGCAGGCTCTGCACACTATGTTTTTTGTCAAGTTCATGCTGGCTAACAATTTGTGGTGTTTCCATGATATTCGGCAAGGTCCAATTGCATATTCTGTTCTTTTTGCAGACTGAAGAACCGGCAAATGGACAGCTCTGTGAGAAGAACATAGCGTAGCTGTTGTCTCTGGAACTGCAGCATGTCACAAGAATGATCTTCATCTCATCAGGAACCTGAAAGCTCAGATCCTTTTTTTTTTCCCGAGGGAGAACCGCAGATCTGGGAAATTATGCCTAAACGGTCGAAGGAAATGCTGACAGATGTATGGACCTCCTTGTTTCTTGTGTGGATTACTCTCCTTCCTTGCATGTCCACGTCTCCCTTTGTCAACCAGTCAAACAGTTCACAAACTGGATCCGACGGGAGCTTGCGCAGGCCTGGCGAAGGACAGAGAGTTCTTAGTCGGGCCAAGAGGGGATGGGTTTGGAATCAAATGTTTGTGCTGGAAGAGTTTTCTGGGCCCGACCCAATTCTTGTTGGCAGGGTGAGTACTTTGGCATTCCAATTGTCAGTGGGACATTAAGCTTGCTTATCATGTGGATACAGTAATTCAGCTATTTTAAAGCTTTATGTGCATTTTCTTGGTTTCAGTGATGCCATGGGAAGGATTAGAATTGCTACAGACCGGGGGTAATATTTGCAGAATATGAATCTCTATTTTATCAGCAATCTCTTGTTGCAACTCAATCGGTATTGCTCTGTGGCCCTTCATGCCATAATTCAATATAGCATGCAACTTTAACTCTTAACAGATTATTTGAGAATTGTTTCCCCGTTTCCCTGCAATATGAATTTCATATGTCAGACAATTGTTAGGACAAATGCTTGTTTTGGAGGTTTCTTTTGTTTTTGGTTGATGCGTTTTAAGTGGTCCAATGAAAGACGGGAGATCATCTCACAAAGCATATTCTTTATGGGAACTGCCTAGCTTTGTAGCTTGTGACCAAGCCTAGAGCACCTTTCCCCTATCTTTATTCAATAAAATCCCTCCCCATTTCTGATGACCATCAAACACTCACTTACAACACTGGCTTATTCTAGAGGTTTGTTCACTCTCTCTCTCTCTCTCTCTCTCTCTCTCTCTCTCTCTCTCTCTGACAAAACTGGGTGGCATGATAAAATTGTGGTCTGACAGTGACAAATTAATCTGTCTTTCATTTATTCATATTTCATTTGAGTGTTACATCACTGGTTTGCAATCTTGGATTGCTAAATAGTAATTTGTTTGGAAATGTCTCTCTTTGTATGTTAACAGTTTATCGCCCATTTAAAACTGTCACTGAAAGCTTCTTTTTTTGCGTCCTTTGGCAAATGGCTGTATGAATAAATCATCTTCACTATTCTTATCTTATCGTAAGTAAACAACATAGTGCCACATGCATATTTAAACATTTTAATGTAAAAAAAAAAAATCTTGAGGAGCATAAAAAACATATATACAATAAGCATTTTATTATCAATGATGAAATTAACAATAACAAACCAGTGAATTGATTGAAGGAACAAGACAACTTCTTGATGTTGAAATTGTAATTGCATTCCGCTATCAGAATTTCATTATGCTTTCAATTTCAGTTCCCTCCCCTAATGTAATAAGAAAGCTGTGGTAGCAGTTGACAGCGTTTCAAATGACCAAACATGAGACCTTTTCTGCAATGAGAATAGTAGATATAAGGTTTGGAAGAAACACTCCCATCCCAATAGTCCCTCCATTATAAGCTCTATAGATCCCATTTCCTCTCTAAGTCTTAATTAGCAAAAACAAAAAAATCCCAGGAAGGAAGTTTGATTAAAATTTCAGATTTCTGTATTTGTGGGCTTGTGGTTCTGGCTTGAATTTTGAGGAACCCCAGGCAAAGATTAAACTCATTCCATCTCACCGCTGCTCCTTCTGATGTTTAATTATACATATACCTCCTGTCTTGTCAGTTAGCGAGATCCTGCGAAATCCAACTGGCAGTCAGCGGGGTTGATTAGCATATATGTAAAAGTGTGCGTGGCTGTGTGGGTGTGGGAGATGGCTGTGCCTGGCTGCTTTCCCTTCGTCATGTTTTACAGGCTTGGATATTGACAGCGATCTGACTCAGACAAAACGGCCCCCTTCCACAACGTCACACCATTTCCAGAGCACACCGGCAAAACATACACTGGTAGAGAACCCTTCCGAAGTTGACAAAACACTTTATTTTCTGGCTTCGCTAGTGGCTAAGTGGGTGAAGGTGCTCGCCTGAGAGCAGATTGAGCCCTAAGAGCCGGAGCTTGCCGGTTCCATGGCGGCTCGAGTCGTTAGCCGTTTGTGACCGGGAGAGCACAGTGGTGGAGTGTTGCTGGGGCCAAGGCGGGTGAAATTGGCGGGGATACTCTCGGCTTGTGGCTGGCGAACGTTTCCAACCCGGCTTCCCAGGTGCCTGCGGGCTGGCAGTGCCATTGAGAGGGATAATTGGATAATTAGAACTGCAGGATACTGGCCGTACCTCCACACCCTCCCCGTGTGCAGATTCGTAGCGATGAGGCATGAGCACAATTGCAAAATCCAAATTTGGGAGAAAAATAGTTGGTGACTTCTTTAGTTGTAAAATATTTCAAAATTTTGACACAGGAAGTAAAAAGGTTGTTTATTCACAACCAAACTTTGTTTAAACAACTCAGTTCCTGACGGATGGATCGAAAAAAAAATAAAAAAAACTCCTATTCTCTGGTATCCCGACGTTGTGTTTTGGGTCATTATCTTGCTGTAACTTTTGCGTCACTTGGGATAGCCAAATTAAGTGAATTGTGTTTGTATTTTTCTGCAAGAAAATTCGTATTTTTCTCTTCCAAACCTGGGTTTTATCGATATTCACAGATAAGACGACTATTCCCTTGCAAAGTACACTATTTTACCGAACGATTTTCTGTTTCTGTTAGAAGGGTTTGTTCCAAACCCCTCACCCCCCACCCCCCCCATTTTAAATTTTGAGCAGCTAGGTACAGAGAGAGCGAGGCAGTGGGTCAATATTTCATTTTAAATTAAACCCCTCATACACTCACACAGTATAAAATGAATAAACTGCAGTGGTTTCCTGTAAAATAAGAAGTCCTATGATATTAACATGTCCATGCCGTAATTTTCTAGCTGACATTTGTGGATGAATCTGAAGCTAAATTAAGTGATGTGTATGACTTTTGCTGCAAGGCAGGTACACCTCCACACTAAAACCAAAAGTGACTGACATACATCAGTGTACATAGTGGATGTGGCCTCACTGGTGCAATTACAGGGTGCTTTATTCTTGAATGAGGAGCAGGTGACCTCTGGGGCGCTGGCCCTAACGCTTTGGGCTTTCGCTTCACTTAAGCTGTGGCTGAAACCTCTGTGCTGACGCTGTTGCAGACAGCTCTGTGCTTGGTGTGACTGCCCCTTTCTGTGTGACTGGGGTTCTGAGTGCAGAATCCGTGATCCGTCTCGATTCAGCCCAAACCCGATCTCATGCATTTGCTCAGGTTAGAGTGAAGTCAACAAGGCCTCTGATGAAGGTGTTTTTTTTCTTTGTTTTTCTGCAATTGAAAGCAGGGGATTGAAAGTAAATAGGTAAATGAGTGGAATCCACTAAGACTGGAATGATATATGTATATATATGTTTATATATTGTTTACAGCTTTAGATAAAATCGTATATTAGACCAATGTGCAACACCACAATTTGAGCAGCCCTCCAACCCAACTGTAGCAGCAGCACAACACGACGGCCATATGCTCTGAGACATCTTCATTTGATGATGGAATGGAGACTTCACCTCTCACTCAATTCTCTCAATGCTGTTTATTGCATTAAGCGTTGCCTTGCTATGCCAGGAGTCCTTTCACATCATTTTAGCAGAACCTTTTATTTTTAATTTTTTTAAAGCCACAAATGCTCATACAAATCCAGTTGAACTGTAAAACAAAGCATGCTTTTCCTCGACAGATTGTCTGTGGACTTGTGCAGTGTTAGTCTCTATTAATAATCTGTTTATGCTGGGAGGGCTGGGGGTTCAGCATGCAGTAGATATATCAGCCATGGCTGGTCCTTAATTAAAAAATTAATAAATAAATAAATAAATAAATACAAAAAGAAAAATTGTTTTAATCACAACTGCACAGCGCATCCCAAAAGCTATTAATTTCCATGCTATTCTGCCATGTTATTTGAACATGTTATTTTACCTTAAAAAAATAAATGTAAACAGGGCAGCATAGAAACAGATAGTTGCTTGTGTTTACACAGCTCATACAATTCTCTCATTTCTCTCCTTCAGACTGATAGGGAAAGGCTGTCTTGTTTTTCTTTCCCCCTGTCATCTTCTCTTCTCCTCATTTTCTCTTAACAAAGAAAGAGAAAAAACCTCATGACAGGCCAAAGGGAAAAAAACAACAAAAAAAAACCATCCAAAACAGGATTTTTTCCCCCCCACTCTTTCACTTGCGGTAGCAGTGCCAGAGCTGAAGTGCTTCCCATGCAAGTCTGTGGTTCTCCCTGCGGTGATGATTAGTCAGATAGGGGTTTTATTCCAACGCCTCGTACCCACGCTCTGCATGCACCAGCTGGCCCATGGAATATGCATGGTGCTATCCCGTCTTTTACTCTCCAACCTTGCAGGAATGCACAATGAAAGCAGTCTAAATGTTTCCTCGTGCTGCGGGAGGAAGGGCGTGCGTCCAGTGCAGTCCCTCAGAGCGGTGGCTCAGATGTTGGCACCCCTTTCTGACTAACCAGATGTTGGAACACCTATCTGACTAATCAGATGTTGGCACCCCTTTCTGACTAATCAGATGTTGGAAAAGCAAAATAAAAATAGATTTTAAAATAAAAAAATTAAATCAAACATGATATTTTGCAAAGCAACCAAACAAATCTGAAGTGCTCAGACATTGTGTAATGCAAAGGGTGCCCAGTTTTGCTTCTGGTGGACCTCCATCCAGGTTGCATCTCCATCTCCATGTCCAACAGCAATAAACCTCAATAGTGAGAGGAAGGACTAGATGGCCTCAAACAGGGCCATTATTAGTCGATTTAAATGATTAAGTGGTCTGCTGGAATAAAAAGCTGCTTGCGCTGGGGTCCTCCAGGAATCGGGCTTGGAACCCTTACCGCACTGTATTATTCATTTGAAAGAGGAGAGTACTTTCCAGGGGTAGACATTTATTCTTAAGGGTTATGTCAGAAGGGAACATTGCTACACACACAATGTTAGTGAGGAATATAAGCAGGTACATGCGCGTTATACCGCAGTGGGCACGAGGAGGCAGCGTTTACGAGGAGGCAGCGTTTACCGGACGGAAAATCGGATTCATGTCGACACATCCATGACTGCGGAGTGCAGAGATATTGGCATTGTCTTAATGCTTTCATCTTGGGAAGTGTTTCAGTATTTACACCATCGTTCCAACTTCTGAGAATCTACGCACTCAAGAGCTTCTGTGTAGGCATTAGAAGTTGTCACAGTCAGACTCAGGCTCGCAGGGCAGTGATGTGAACCATCCTCTTTCATTATAAGTGCTAATTGGCCACAGCAGTCACCATGGGCTATTTTATGACGATGCGAATCTGTAAAACTGGCTTCACTGTAAACTGCTAAGCACATTATAAATGCCACGGAACTTGGTGAGAGGAATTCTATTTTGAAACTATAAAGAAAATATATGACTGACCTTCAGATTTATTTCAGATTCATTATCCTATACTGATAAGCATATTTGTCAGTTTGAAAATGTTTTGCATGTGAGTGTAAATGCAAATGAATGCTATTTGAAAATTTTACAACTGTTTCGGCTGTAAGCAGTCACAGTGCAGAGTAAATACAGATGCTATTAACAATATAATGAGCAAGGCCTTTGGATCCGTATTTTGAAAAACAGCACATAAAACCCAAATTACTACTTGTAAACTTTGTGATGGAAAATGATGGTTCATTATGAATGTTAATTAAATATCACGCTATAACCCTTAGGCTTTGTGTAGTTTGGCAACCTTATATCAGAAATGAAAACACAACATACTAGAACATTTTTTTTTTTTTTTAACGTGGTTGTTTAATTTCCTCATTGTTAATTTGTTGACATGTATCATCAAAAAAAATGTGAGTAAGGATGAGTTTTTAGTTTTATTTTTACCCTAGCTATCTTGCATTATTCAACACTGATCTGTTTCTGTGTCTTTCGGAAGGGAGAGCTAAAGCACTGACATTAGAGTGGCTTGGTATCAACATGTTAAAATCCTGCTATGGTAATTATACTTTTTTTACGCATGCATTTTTATACTGTATACTGAAAGATGTTATTTACAAAAAACTTTACAATGAATTAAAAGGAGAAAAAGTGGTAAAACTCAGTCACTTCTGATAGATTATCCCAGGAGTTTCATTCCATTTGAATCACCTATATAAGCATTCAAAGAAAGTCCTTACCTGAGCTTTCAAAGTTCTCCGTCATTGGTTCCCTCAAGGTTCTCTCTCTCATCTTGGCAAACTCCATGCTTGAAAAAAATAAATAAATCACAGCATGGAGATCTGTGGCTCAGAGTACACCTACTGCATCTGGAATTCATCCGTTTAATAATCTGGGCTTTGAATTCTTCACATGGTCCAGTTATGTGTCCACACATTCACAGTGTGGGCACACAAACCGGATGGGAGTAGTATATCAGGCGTGAACTAGGCAGTATTCTCAGTGGGCCTGGGACAAAGCCACACTTGAAAGCATATCTGAGTCATATCCCGGGAGATGATGAACCACACGTGACCCAACCAATATGTTAGTTCGTCTGCCCAGGAAATTGTATAATTTTTAAAATCTGAATTATTATTATTTTTTTACTTCCACGAAATTCGAGAAAAAACCAGTGTCAGGATAAATTGTTTTCAGATATTTAAAAGAAAAAATTTTTTTTTGGACCCTCTGCATGCAGTGACGGAGTATATTTTTGGTAGCGGAGATTAGCACCGGTTCTCCCCTGAGAACAGTTCCTACGGATGTATTTGCCAGTGGCTGCTGCTATACCTCTTGGGATTTACTTAGATATGTGTGGATGCTTTGGGTTTAAATACGCACATTAATTTTTTCCTAGTCTCCTACTTATATTCCGGAAAAAATTTAATAAAATCATAAGAGATGTGAAGGAAGTACATTGGAACAGGAGCTATAGCCTACAAAAGCCTACGGGTCCATTTTAAATGTCTTTGTCTACCTTTTTGTCAGAGTCTATATGAGGACCCAGTCTTACATTTATGGGCGGTACACAGTGGTTTATAGATTTCTTTTCTTATCTGGCCAAGGTCCTTCATGGCATTGTACATAAATGGCCTTTTCTGGCTTAAGTGCTTCTTGGGATGATTTCGGGAAGCTTGCTTGCAATATTGGTGTCCTGCAGCCTCCCAGAAGCGGGAGGCATCGGGCTCGTGCTCACTTAACCCAACCACATGATCCGGCAGTACTCAGAAATTTCAGTCCAGGTTTTATTGAATGTCATCGCAATGACGGAGGACAGAATGTGTGGACAGTGATAGCGAGGCTTGGGTTTGTTGGCACTTACCGTAGAAATGGTTAAAAAAACAAAACTAGTCGCACAATAGAGCTCTGGCAATCTAAGATCCTGTCCCAGGCCTCAGGCCCTGGGAACATGCCCAGGGCCGACCGGGCTGAGAGCCAAGATGTGGGGCAACGCCCAGGACCAGGACCTTATTGCACTCCAGAGTGTGGTTTCACTGATAATAAAAAAATGTGCAACGTTCCTTAACTCATAGGATAAAATAGAACTTCAATTCAGCATTGCATTCAGAAAATGCTCAGATTTCATGGCCTGTCATTTCACCACCTTTCAACTTAACATACATGTATGTTACTTCACAATGTAGTTAGGCATAAAGAGCATGCATGTGGACATTGTGTGTGGACTTACAGATTCACTCTAGGGAGTAGGAATCCTGAGAAGAAAAGAAAAGAAAAGCTCCCGGTGAACTTTTAATACAAACTAATGAATAAACTCACATCTTAGCTGCTAGCTGCTAGTTTCCCAGCAGACTTAATTGAGATTTGCTCCCAACTTCATCAGAAGGGCTGAGTGAAATGACAAAGAACATTAGCAACAAGCACAGGTGCAGTGCTTGGCTTTATTCTCATCGATAACCGCTGAGCATTGACATGAGAAACGTGTGCTGTGTTACAGCTGCAGAGAGTGGTCAGGGTTCGACCCAGGACAGAGTCTATGCTCAAATAATCACCTTTTCCACGGAACTCAGACAGTTATTATTGCAGAATTGTGCCTGGGTTCAAGAAAAAGGTTACATGTTTTAGCGTTGTAAACCGATATTCAGAGATACAAATTAAAGATCCCTGAACAAGATTTCCATTGATATATATGTGTTTTCTAGCATTGGACACCGGGCATTTTTTATTTATTTATCACACTGATTGTCAGACTTAGCAGTGACAACCAAACAGGCTCACACATACATCACATTTGTTACCCATAAGTTGTTCTAACAGTATATTATTTTTATTTAGTTAATTTAGCATAATTTACACTTGTTCCTTTATATGTCTAACTTTGTCCTTTAAATGCTAATTAAATATTCTTTATTAGGTATTAGGCAGTTTTATAGAGGTCAGATAGTGGACTGTGCATGTAACAGTGTTGTTTTTATAGAACCACATCTGTTATGGCTTGACCTAAAACAGGGATTCCAGATCCTGCTCCTGAAGGACCAAAATTCAGGAGGTTTTACCATTCTTTTTAAATAGCCTTCTATTTAATTGGGTGGAATAAAAACTTTCCATAAATTGTCCTTCTTTTTAAAACAGCTGCTACTATGTGGAGCCTCATAAATTAGGCTAAACAAATGGTTGATCACAGCAGAAATAAAATAACGTAGAGGATCCCAGACGCTTCCGTCTTCCATGCACTACAACTGAAGTTCTGATGAAAGCCATGTCCTCAAGTAGATGTGCAGATATCAGGTTCCCCTATGAGTCCATCTGCTCAGCACATCATGTAATTTGGAACAATATAGCAATCGATCTATCTTTTCATCTTTCTCCTTCGAGGGATTTGTCTCTAATGTCATTCTTTACCTTACTTTAACATTGGTGTTATGTCACCCTGTATGTCACTTTAAAACTGGTGTCATGTCACTCTGTCAGTCTTTTATACTGACAGCATGTCACTCTGTATGTTACCTTAACACTGGTGTTACGGCAATCTTTTTGTCACTTTAACATCAGTGTCATGTCACTCTGTGTGTTACTTTAACACTGGTGTTATGTCACTCCATTTGACTGATGCCCTTCATTTTTTATGAGGACAACCATAAAAAATAAAAATAAAAAAAACTACCTTTTACCAACCATTTTTTGCCATTTTTTGGGACCCATTGCGGCACACAGATACATTACCATCTTGGCATTTGTCATTTACTTATATTCTGAATCATTCCACCATTTAAACCATTTGAACCACATGGCTCCTCACAAAATCTACACAGTCTGACCTATGCATGGATTTATATAAAGATGTTGCACTTTGCTGCTAAAGTATGACCGATACTAGCCACAATGCTTAGGAAATGCTAACAGACCTTTACATCTGTCCTGCCCTTGAAAACGCTGTGGTCCCTACTTGTAGATGCAGTGGGAGTCGGTAAGCAATTAAAACAGTTCTTAAGGATCCTTTATTGTGGCTTTGCCAGCATAATGGTTTTTTATAATTATCTCATTCATAATACACTATCGCACATAACATTTTCTATGTCAGTGTCACCCCATTAATGAAAAATATTTCCTCTGTACGTAGCCATATCTATCGTCCCTTTAATATCGCTCTACCCAGAAGTGTGGCTCCCCTAGGATAAAAAAAAACAAAAAGGGTAAATGCAGTTTTTGCAAGAGTAAAATAATCTCTCAAACAAGGATTCATTTGTCCTTATCTCCCAGGGACCACACAACCTTTAAACTGATGCATGCAATATAAGGCAACACTACGGAAAAGCAATTATAATTTATATATGTTTTTTTGGGGGGGGGGAATGTAGCCAGGATTCTTGCTTTAGGGTTGCCCTTTTGTTTCCCCTAAAGGAACATAATGAAGTAGGAACGATGTAACAGTTCCTCTTCTCCTTGCAATCTAAATTCAACTGGAAAAAAAGGGCCTCTCAGAAGACTCTCCAGTTCACTAACAATGAAATGATAATCCTGTAAGGAAACTTTTCAAATGGAAATAATTATCTAGGTCATACTATAAAGGCCAGGGAAGTTTCTACTGCGTGACCGTCTTCTGCTCGGTCCATTCTCCCTTCAGGTCTAACAAGATTCTCAGCCCATACTGGTGAGACGTATCCCCCACAGTTAGGTTTAGTGTCACACGTAGCGCTCAGCTGACCACAAAACTCTTTCCCAAATCCACGCTGGGTCACTGCCGTGGTTTCTGGCAAACTCCAGACACGACTTCAGAAGCCATGTTTCAAGCAGTGGCTTCTTTCTTGTCACCCACCCATATAGGAAAGTGTTACGCAACTCTCAATTTGGCATCATAAATAATAATAATAATTAAAACTGGTGGGGTGGTGCCCCAACATCCTCTATACACCAGCTGCACTTGCTGAGATTGAACTTTACTTGGCTCCTGCTGTAAGTTAGCCAAACTTGACTTGACAGCACAATGACACTTTTATTAAACATTTATAGCACAATAAACGCTAAATAAATCAGCGTTAAAGGTACTGAACCTAACAAAGTGCACATGGTGGGGGATACGCTGGCTCATTGTCAAGTGTCACCCAGAATTAGTTTGATCTTAAAATAAGAAAATGTCTTTAATTTATTAACCATTTTTAAACAAATTTTAGGTCTGATTCTTTTTTGTTTTTGTTAAATTTTCTGTTGTTTTTGTTTCGTATTTCAAAATTATAATACATTTCTAAATAATTACATGAATTCGATTCTGTCCCATATTGAGAGACACTCTCCTGTATGAATATGTTTAGCTTCCCTGAATTTCCATACAATTTCTGTCACAGACACGTTGTCTTATTTTGGCTGACAGTTGTCTACCCAGTCCCCCATCTATCTGCTCTGTTTGAATGCCTGGCTCAATCTCTCTGCAAGTGTTTGCTTTTATATAAAATAAACTGCAGTGATTTTTTTTACGACTTGGGCTTCATTTACGGACACGGTCTTGTGTAAGTGCTCTCTTACCCAGCTACTCAGCCTTTGCTCCAAGATTGATGCACGGACATCGCGATGTTCTTGTTCTTGATGTTATTGCCACGTGTTTGACTTATTCTGTTTTACTGGGAAGGGTGTGGCCATTGTTCACAGCATTGACTGTCAGATCATAGGACCGTTTGGCCCGATGTTGATATTCCCCCCCCAACTTCCATCAGATGGTAAAAACACAGTGACTTCGGAATATGAAGTGTATTAATCCCAGTGACCTCTTGAATGCTGCTTCAAGTTAGATGGCCCCTGTGGGAATCTCTGCTTCTTCAGAAGATCAAATGACAGTCTACTTTGAAATGATCAGCTAGGCTAAAGGAAAGCCCATGATATTATTCTCTGTTGTGAACAAACTCATTCAAGCTCATGACAACCCCCTTGTTTTCTACTCCCGAGCTCCTTGACAATGTAAAATAAAAGCCATATAAACTAGTTAATCTCAGCCTTGTCCTGTTACCAGCTACTTTTTAATCACAAACACACAATTGGACCCCCTTTGCAGGAGGAATTGGATGTGGTTCTGCTGGTTGACATAGCCACCATATTCAAAATGATTAGCAGCAAGACGACCACTCTCTAGATTCTTTGACTTGATTACATTGCTGAAAGCCTGTCTTCCAATGCCCTCTCCGTCCTCTCAGTTGGTTCTGATAGACTTAGAAACTGCTTTTGTTATGCCGGTTTTGAAGCCTAGCCTTGGTCCTGATCACATCAATAATAACAGGCCCATTTCTAACGTGCCATTCTTACCCAAACTCTTGGGATATATTCAGCTACATGACATACTATGGTTTCTTGTCATTCCGGTCATGATTTATGGCTTATCATTGCACTGCATAAGCACTGCTATGCATTGTTAACAACGTAGTACCATTAACATACATGTTTTAATTATACCAGGCTAACAGCAGAGTGTTGCGATTGGCTGACACATCTCTGAATTTGTTCCAACTGGCTCAACTAATGTCAGCGTATGTGCTATACACTGTGTCCTTCTGGGCCGTGGAGTGCAGCTTCTTTCTTTCTGGAGTGAATAGTCGCGCGCACACACACACACACACACACACACACACACACACACACACACACACACACACACACATACACACACACACCATTTTCGATTATGCGTATGCTTAGTACGCCATAGTTTAGGAATAATGACATTTTCATGGACAAGTGAGGTATGCACTGTTGTAAGTTATTGCCATTAGAAAGGTAGTCTGAGAGTTCCACTACCAAGTTCCATAAGCCTCTGTGCAGATCAAGCAGGACAGCATGAAGGACTGCTGTTTTCGGGGGCGAGTTCTTGCCTGAGGACAGCGTCAGAGTCAGAGCAGACCACTGACTTCTTCCTCAGACGCCAGGCAGTCTTTTCAGGCATTAAAGGCGACTGCTGGATCCTCCTCCAGAGTCCCTCTCAAGTGATCTCTCTGCTCGAAACTCTTGAAGGAGAGGCATCACCTTTACTGCCTGGATACCATTTATTGAGCGTGACTAAGTGACTAACTGCAGTACTGTTTTTTATTTTATTTTTTAAAATATGTTCTAAAGTAATCTAAGCCTACAAATACTCATTGACACACATACTACAACGAATTTCTACTCATTCTACATACTGTATCCACTGTATTATTTTCTGACACAAAATAATTGCTGTGTATAAAATACTGCATATGTATAAATAAATAAAAACTATGTATAATTTTTCCTGGAATGCTACATACAACTAAAAGGGCAAGGTGGGTTATTCTAGGAAAAGAAAAAAAAACAAAACAACTATTGATGGATACTTTTAATTAGCATCAAGTCAAAGAAATGCAATATTTAAATTAACCTTCTTGGCTGCTCAGCTACATGGTAAGACAAGATAACCTCATTACAACTGAGAACATGTTTTCAGTTCAGGTTGACAATAATATAATTACGTCATTAATACATTCTACATAAATTAAATTAAATCAACGTTAAGAGTTTTAATATTGGTGATCAATCAGATCAGTTCTTGCTATATAGACTTGACCATGCAGCCGTTTTTAACAGAAACTGCTACATAACTGATGCAGTAGAATCATGCAATATTCATTGTTGTTGACATTTAACTTGTCAATCATTTTGCAGTTATGGTAATTAAAAACATTCTAAAATGATACAATGTCTGTCAACATAATCATTATGTATAACATACTAATTAAACAAACAATTGGAGAAGGCAGTTGAATAAATGCAAAGTTTTTTTGTTTATTTAAAAGTTTTAAATTGTGTGACATTCTTCACACCAACATGTTATTTTCCCTTTTACGATTAGCAGTTAGCATATACCTGTCTTCTAATTGGCCAAATGCAATTATAAATTGCAAATTTCCAGCAAAACAATGATTATTAAAACACTTATCCTGTCAAAGTGAGCCCCGGATTCCAGCTGGGCCTTCGTCGTGCAGCATTCTGTTTACACCGCAGTGCCTATCACCAGTGCAAAGTAGGTGGCATTTTCTGTCATTTGTAGTTACCCTTCTGCGTAATGAATCAGTTTAATGATGTGCAGATTGGAGAAAGAGGATGTTTTGACAGCACCGCTGTCCTTTTTACTAATATCAACATCTCTCTGTTAAACAAAGTTTATAAACTCAAGTAGCAGCCCACTGGGGTGGTTGCAATTCTCGTTCTGCAGGCAATGATGACAGATAATCTGTATTTCTGTGCTTATTCATTTTGGCAATATAACTGAGTGTCCCAGTACTGAATTTTTTTAACCAGATTTTTAATCAATATAATTTTCTTTAAAAAGAGATATTTGGGCCACATAAGATAATAAGATTCCTCCCCACCATATTTGTGTTTGTCCCCAAGAAAGTCCTTTAAGGTCTGATGGCTAACCCAACTAAAGCTGAGATAGGAACCCAACTTTAGGAGGAACAGCTACCTTAATGAATTCTG
>JAOVYW010002641.1:3159-14865 GCA_025775045.1 Hiodon tergisus
TTCTGTTACGTCTGTGTGGATAAGCCTGAGTATTGCTGACTGCTGCTGTTACGTCTGTGTGGATAAGCCTGAGTACTACTGACTGCTGCTGACTCCTGCTGTTACATCTGTGTGGATATGCCTGACTACTTCTTGATCCTGGCATACATGAGTTTATTAGTACACAACATGCCCAAAGCATGGAGTACATGTGTTTTGATTAATCCACAAAATACCCAGAACCAGGAGTTTATTATTCCACGACAGCGTGGATTAGTCCATTAAATACAGAAAGCCTGGAGCATGATAGTGCTGATTAGTGCAATAAATACCCAGAGCAAAAAGCACATCAGTGGGGATCGGCTCAGTAGGGTCCTAGGGCCTTTACCGATCATATTGTACAATACATATATTATTCTATTAATAAATTAAATAAATGAAAAAAACATATATGAAAACAATATGACAACATATAATATAATGATTGCAATATATAGTTTGAAGATTTTTTAAATAGTCTTTTTTAGGGTAAAAAAAACAATGAATTGCAATTCGATACTAAATGGTATAAATTACCAGCACATCTGCAAGTTTTGGAACTCATTGTCCCATGAAGATGCTTCAGGGCCCCCAAGGTGGATCATCAGTGTACAGCAGAATGCAGTGTGTTGACAGCATCATCTATTCGTTTATATAATAACCGTGAATAGCTCATACTATTTCCCACACTTTTCTCTGCACTGCTCATGGACTTCATTGTCATTTTCGTCTCCACTCAAGTTGGAGTTTGGCTGCCATCTGGGCAGCTGCCAACTGGAGGCTGGTGATGGCCAGACCGCACTTCAGAGACGCTAAGCCTGACAGTAAGACTGCTTAGCTCCACGGCCGGAAAAATGAGCCAAGGCAGGTCCCAGATCACACATTTACCCGGGTCAGGAGAAGTGTTTTCGGTTTGCCTCTGCCAGGAGGTTGGCGGGATTTTGGTGCTGACAACAATCCAAAAACTCAATGTGAAGAGGGCACAGCAACTTCATCCCAGGGGGCTAAATTAAGAAATTACCAGTTCTTGCGGTTTGTTTTCTCCATGACAATAGATTTAAAATATAAAACAAAAAATCGCTCCTTGGAAATTTATTTGCGCAAACTTGATACTATTTTGCTGTTTTGTCAATGCTCCTCTTAATTAATTAAGAATTATAATTATTTCCTAATTGTGTTTTGTTTTTGTTTTTTATAGTGATTGCAATATGGAAGTGTGAAGATTTTGATCTTGTAATTACTCAGCATTAATGATTGGTCCATTTGCTGGATGTCCGATGTCTACCATTCATAAAGGTGAGTGTCAGGACTCTAATGTGGTTTTGATAAAAAGAGTATGCTCTTTAGAGCTTAATTAGATGGCAACTTTAGAATGTTTGTAGCAGTATACAGTAACAGTAGCAGTATAATATATGAGCTAAATATTGTGCCTCTATCTGTTATTTAAAAGCAATCTTTATAGATGGATAAGGAAGCAATATCTTATAATAACGTTTAAAACTTATTAGTGCATGTTCGTAGCATGCACTGCTAATTAACAGCAATGAAAATCTAAGCCAAATTAACTTGATCACTCCTGTTTATTTGTAATTATTCTCAGGTGTTTGGTTTCTAATATTCCTGCTGCAGAAAATCTTTTGACCTCTAACTGAACGATTATGCGAGAGTCTGAGAGCATATAAGCAGGAGAGCAGGTGCAGGCACATGCAAGCCTGGGGAAAGGTTTTATAACAAATAGGTACCCAAAAGAGCTGTGTGTTTTTAGGACTGGACAGAAGCAGCTTCACACCTAGTTTTGCAGGTCATCAGTCAGCAGGAATGAGTTTCAGCGAGACATTGGTCCACCTGATGATCAGCGTGTTTAATCATTCACAGTGAGAGGCACATATTGAACTGCTTTTGGGATGTGCTAAATCACTCTAAAGAATTACACATTCAGTTAACCTAAGAGAGCGACTACAAATTCAGTTTCGCTCCCTTCCAGTCTGGTTCTTTATCTTGACGTTACTTACTTCATAATCCATCTACTTTTTAATGCCAATTATTTATTGCTGGGGCTAATTGCTTTAAGCGGTAGTTGGAGGGGAAAGGAGAGTATGTCTATAGTGTTACCTCTGACCTCAGTTTGTGGTATCCTAGGAACCTTTGTGGAATGACATGTTGATTATGAATTAGGAGATTATGAATTAGATGGTGTCGAAGGGGAAAAAAAAGATAATTTCTGATTCTGGTTTTGAGTTCTTTTTTTTTTGGTCATGATCCCTTCTGAATGTGACATCTCAGGAATCAAAACTATATAATAAATGCAAATTTTTAAAAAGCTGAAAATGACAGGGCAAGGTTATGGAAAAGTTATTTGTTAGTTGGGATACATTTATTTTATGTCAAACCTGTCACTGTATTCCCTGTAGCATGGAAAGTAGTTTGTGTTTCTGGAGTTATGAGAATGTTATGTGCTCGCCACGTTGGGTTTTACTCTCCAACAAGTGACCTTCATTTTAATGAGATCCTCGGAACTCGACATCAGAAGGCATGATGCCAGGGTGGGGAGCCCTGCTCTCTAAATAATCCATAACAAAGCCTGTCAGCGCTGGCTTGACTTCTTAATAAGTCATGACGCATAGATGCTGTTATTCCTCACTTTGGGACAACCGGATGCCCCCTTCCTCCACTGTGCAAGAAACAGCTTTAACAGGACTCAGCAAGTAAATCTGCACACATCACAGGACATAAACAACATTTCAAAGCCAATGTATATTTGATCCTTCACGCCAGTCTCACATTTGTTAAAACCTGATGGATGTCCGTGCTGCTACATGGGAGTGTGAGTTTGTATATTCTATATGTATGGAAGAAGCTCATTGCATTTCCTGAGGTCATTCCTTAATGTTCTCGTTATGAATTTTTAAAAGAATTTCCAATGGGGGAATTCCTGTCAATCCGTTATTAGTCAGTGGTAAAAAGACTGATAGATACACATAGACAAACTGTTCCCTGAAGCATTGTTCTTTATGCCCCTTTTTACAGTTGCTCATTTATCATATAAAAATTTTTTTACTGTATGTACAAGGAAGCTATATAGTTTGGGTTTTTAAATGCTGACTAAGGCTGGGACCTAATCAAAACATTTATTATTATTGTATTTAATGGCGTTTTCTTTTTTTCTTTTTGTATTTATCTTATTTTTTCTATTCTTACAAAGAAAACATTATTACATACAGTTATGTAAAGTGTGATTAGCATATTTGATCCCAGCCTTAGATTACAGACCCACAATAGTAACAACATGAAGTAACACCAGTTGCAACTTGGAAAATGACAATGTATGTGATATAATTCAAATAAATGTAAATCACCGTCATTAATGCTGTTTGTGGCACAGCATGGGGAGTGTTGGACATTTGTGTTTGTGTTTTTGGTTAGCTTTGAGTTTTGAGTTCTTCAATTTAATTTGAAGATCTAGTGTTTTATGCTCACCCAGAACCCTTTTTTATTGACAATTTTATTTAATAAAAAACCTTTTTTGGACATCCGCCTATCTCCCCTCCCATTTGTGTCCTGGGATACCCCTGTTATTGAGTCATTTTGGTAGTCAAGCCCCACGCCAACCCTGTCTTAGGTTTTCTCGCAAAGCTTTTTCCAATAGACATCTCCTAATCTGAGCTTATTTTATTGAACGTCTGTATTAATTAGCTTCAACATTTATTATACAATAAGTATAATAGTAGCATTTGTTTTCATGACATTTTAGTCATTATTGCAACCAAAAGCTCCCGCACGGCTGGTCCATAATGACTGTGATGCGTTACACAATGACATTATGCCCATATTGATGGCAGCTATTACCCACAATTCCCACTGTTTGCACAGCTTATAATGACCCTATTTAAAAATTAAAAAAGGCAATAAAGCCTATTCACAGAGATGTATGCCTCTGATTTCAATAATTTTATATTTTTAGAGCTTACGATAACATCGCATTTTTTAAAAATGCTGTAAACTATTTTCCTCCAAAAGTGCACCCATAGTTTATCACATCTAACCTTGCAGCTATACTTCGATTTTAGTGCTGCGTGTGAAGATTCTGGATACCTAGAGTAAACCCAGCTATTGTGTCCTAGTGCTCATCCATTGCCCCATTTTCCATGGAGGGGAGGATTTAAATGGCACCAAATCTCATCGGAATTAAAAGGAACGTGCCGCATACCCTTTGTAAGAGCCAAATCAATAATTTGTGTAATTTATGTATATGAATATTATTTGCATGTGTTTGTTTTCTTTACTTTTAAGTATTACGGGTTTAAAGTGTATCCTCATTTGTTTCGTAATGCAGGTGCATCTTCCATTTTGCTTATTTCCACTTATGTCCACATCTCACCAAAGGTGTGGTATACAACACGCTTACAAAATTTCGGCTGACCACGCCTGTATGGAAAGAGAAACAGTTATTTTACTGTGTAAAGGACATAAAAATTTGAAAACTTTTTTACTAAAATTTACTTTGAAAACTTGTGTTTTATGGACTTCTGGCCTAGCATGTTTCACGTGTACAATCCCGTTCTCTTGCATTATAGGATCAAGGGAATTTTGACTTTGACAAACACAAACGGAAAGAGTAGCCCTCCTTTGCTACACATAATCTGTCTAATAATGTCTCGAAAGTAGTATTTCTTACCAGAATGTCCACTGGCAGTACTCTGCCCTTATTAAAACCATAAAAATTGTGGGAAATCAATACTGAGATGGAAATAAGGATCTTTTGCGATGAAACGACAAAACACAACTTTCACTGGGTTTGAATCTGATTCGGTATCATGGTAGGATCATTAAATGTTTTCTACTGCACCCCAGGAATAGAAGTCTCCCAGAATTCCCGAAAGGGCACACAGAGGAAACTGTCTCAGGAAATGGGTCTTGAATACATTGTGGCTGCACTGCCGGCAGTTGGAAGTGAGCACACGCATTAATCAAGATGATGCTGAGAGTTGATATTCGACTCCTTCTGGGTATTAGGTTCTCTGAAGCAATAACTTCAACAGCCATGATTGATAGTTATTTTCAATGGTGCTTATAGCTTGTTTTTCCCCTATTGACTCCACTTATTTCCGGTCAAATAAAAGCCCCATTAGAAATCAGGTCATCTACCTCAAACATAACCACTTTGGCCCATACCCTCCACCAGTCTTGAGATGCTCTCTGAATGCTAGGTTTTGGTCCAGATTTCCTTTTAATTCTTTGCTTCAAGATACAATGTGCGTCTTGAAGCAAAAATGGTACATTGGTATCATTTTTTATTGGCAAGACAATGCTCAATGAAAGGAGCAAGACCTTGATTGATTATAATGGTCGAGAGTGTGACTAAATTTTCGGAACAGAATTTTTAAACACATTTTAACAGAACAGAAAACATGCCATGGTTAGCTTCTTGTGGCCCGACTCAGGTGCACTGCCCGTGCCAGTCATGCTGATCAAGAGAAGAGCAAATGAGACCTAATCAAAGGTCATAGCTGTGATGATTGGATGGAACATTCTGACACTAACACTACCTGTGAAGGAAGCCAAAGTTACTCGCTGTGTGTTAGCAATGGCAATCAAAAACAATTACTTTCCAACCAACATAATTTTGCTCCGTAATATCTACTTGTTATGTTGCAACTGCAGAGCAGTGAACCTGGTCAACCACAAAAAAAGAACTGACAATATTTTCATATTGTATGAGGAGCAAAGATCGACTCTTAGTCGTTTTGTGTGCTCTATTTAGGTTTATAAGGGTTAGGGCAGGGGTAGGCAATTCCGGTCCTGGAGGGCCGGTGTCCCTCCAGGCTTATGTTCCAACTTTGCCCTAAATTACTTAATTGGACCAATTAATGGTTTTTAATGGAATACCTACATAGGCGTACAGAGGCCATTATCAGCAACTATCAGTCCTGTATTCCAATGGCACGTTGTGTTTGCTAATCCAAGTTTAATATTTTAAAAGGTCAATTGATCATTAGAAAACCCTTTTGCAATTATGTTAGCACAGCTGAAAACTGTTGTGCTGATTAAAGAAGCAATAAAACTGGCCTTCTTTAGACTAGTTGAGTATCTGGAGCATCAGCAATTGTAGGTTTGAATGGCCCGAAACAAAGAAAAAACTGTCTTCTGAAACTCGTCAGTCTGTTCTTGTTCTGAGAAATGAAGGCTATTCCATGTGAGAAATTGCCAAGAAACTGAAGATCTCGTACAACACTATGTACTACTCCCTTCACAGAACAGCGCAGAAGTGGCTCTAACCAGAATAGAAAGAGGAGTGGGAGGCCCTGGTGCAAAACTGAGCAAGAGGAAAAATACATTAGAGTGTCTAGTTTGAGAAAAAGATTCCTCACAGGTCCTCAACTGGCAGCTTCATTAAACAGTACCCACAAAACACCAGTCTCAACGTCAACAGTGAAGAGGCGGCTCTGGGATGCTGGTCTTCTAGGCAGAGTTGTAACGAAAAAGCCACATCTCAGACTGGCCAATAAAAAGAAAGATGAAGATGGGCAAAAGAAAACAGATATTGGACAGAGGAAGACTGGAAAAAAGGATCATGGACAGACAAATCTAAGTTTGAGGTGTTCACAAAGAATTACATTTGTGAGATACAGAATAAATTAAAAGATGCTGAAGGAGTGCATGGTAGATGCAATGTGATGGTCTGGGGGTGCTTTGGTGGTGGTAAAGTGGGAGATTTGTATGGGGTAAAAGGAATCATTAAGAATGAAGGATATCACTCCATTTTGCAATGACATGCCACACCCTATGGACTTGATTGGAGCCAATTTCCTCCAACAATAGGACAATGACACAAGGCACAGCTCCAAACTATGCAAGAACTATGTAGGGAAGAAGCAGTTTTCTGGTATTCTGTCTATAATGGAGTGGGCAGCTCAGTCACAGGATCTCAACCCTATTGAGCTGTTGTAGGAGCAGCTTAACGGTATGATACGTAAGAAGTGACCATCAAGTTAATCCTACTTGTGGGAGGTGCTTCAGGAAGCATGGAGTGAAATCTCTTCAGATTACCTCAACTAATTGACAATTATAATGTCAAAGTTCAGCAAGGCTGTAAATTCTGCAAAAGGAGGATTCTTTGACGAAAGCAAAGTTTGAAGGACACGAATATTATTTCAATTAAAAATCATTATTTATAACCTTGTAAATTACTATATCTCCTATTCATTTTGCTATATTTCCTATTCAAACTCATTTCATGTATGTTTTCATGGAAAACAAGGAAATTTCTCAGTGACCCCAAAATTTTGAACCGTAGTGCATGTCAGTAATTGTTTTGTTTGCCACCATTGTCTGGTATTCCCCTTTCTGTGTATCTATAAAAGTGAAAGGCTTGTTGTGCTGTTCATACAGATTTGTTTTAACTACTTAAAGCAAAAAGGATAACATTTAATTAAAAGGTTGCAGTACAATTTGTACAGCTGGATATTGACTGATGCAATTCAGGTTAATTGCCTAGTTCAAGGATACAACCGCTGGGGTGGGACTTGAGCAGGCAACCTTTTGGTTACAAGCCTGACCACTACACCACCAGCAGCAGTAGAACTGCAGGGTGAAAAACACTATTTTACCAGAATATCACTGAATGTTCATTATCCAAAGCATGATCAGCAAATACAGAGGAACATAATCTGTAATCTGACTCAGGCCTGTAAGACCAACAAAGCTGTCTAACAAGGATGAACAATATTTGAAGATAACATCCTTTTAAAAAAACGAAGACAGGTATTTGATTCATGACAGAACTATCAGAAGGTTTAGGTTTTGTACATTAACAGTATGAAACACACTCCTGAAATCAAGACTAAGAGGAGATTTTGCAATGTTTTTTATTTATTTATGTTTGTTAAGCAAGGGGAAAGTTTAACATAAAAGGTATAAAAACAGAGACAACAGCAATTTCAAAAGTCATTTTTGAAAGATGATTCAAAAATGTAATTACATGGATCTAATTACAGACAGTATGAAACAATTTAAACTGATACTTTGCTTGTAGCGAGCAAGCATGGAGAACATTCTGCGCCATTACAGTGCATATCCTCACAAGGTGTTTTTAAATGGTTGAATTTGATGTTATATTGAGTGCCACAATGTACAAGTTTTAATTTGCCATGCTATCCCAAGAGCCATAAGATTTATTGGTCCACGACAGAACCAGATTTTAAAAAAAGTTCTTGTTATGTCTATTAGATTAAACCACAACTGAATGGCTTCACCTGTTCCTACCATGCCAGAACTGTTTCCTGTTTCCTGCCTGCAGGTTGTTCTTTTCTGCACGGGCATTTTGAACTTTATGGGGGAGCAGAATTATTGCTTTGTATAATGGCAGTTTACATTGTTAGCATGGGCTAATCTGTTTCCAGTAATTTAATATATCCTCATCATAAATGAAAAATTATAAAATATAGTGGCATAGGTGACACAAATGTTTCTGCAACCCCAGGCAGTGATTTGTTACCTAATAAAGCCATTCACCACATTTGATATGAACAGAAATATCTGCAGATTAGGAGAGTTATTGGGGATTTATGGACCAATATTAAATCCAGCCATTCACCACATTTGATATGAACAGAACTATCTGCAGATTAGGCAAGTTATTGGAGATTTATGGACCAATATTAAATCCAGTAATAAACCTTGTGCAAAGGGCTACAAAGTTATAAAAGGGAAATCTGTTTGAAGAACATCAACAATGAAGCTTGTTCTGTTTCATTCAAATGCAAACACATTTGAGGAAGCTGTCCATTCCATGGTAACCCATGTTTTTTTTCACTTCAACTGAGCCAGCAGGGGGTAAAACAAACATAATATATAGGTGTTTACATTATTATTATTTTTTAAACTGCTTCAAGGGTGTTTCTCTCTGCCACCCCAACACCACATCAGAAGTATGGTAGTGTGTCAAGTCTTAAGCACAAGTAATACAAAGACTACATTTATGTAAAAAAAAATTAAAAAAAATAACTTTTTCACAGAACTGAAGAACTCTGCTGATTTTGTTTGTCTCTAACCTTGATCCTGCCTCTGTGACTCCCATAATCGGTTACAGAAGTCATATTTGAAATAGGAGCTATTTAATTAATTATGGCTCCTGTGAAGTTCCAGCATTTTAACACATATCAGTGATAGCTCTCATTATAATTTTTCCATGTTTTATTCATCTCTTTTTTATCCAAATGGCCTCAACAGGCCACTGTGGGCGCAAGCATGGGCCCAAAACACATTGGGTGCAGCACCATGGACACCGCCTTCCTCTGATTGGTCAACACACACCTGGCATCACTTCCATGCCTGCTGTAGGCAATCGGGGCATAAAAGGCAGTCAGGCCAGCCGAGCAGGCGGAGGGACACAGAAGTGTGTGTGGCAACGTGCTTCTTTTGATTGGTTGATTCCTGACTGTTTTGTTTTGTGCTTTGCATTAGAAACGGTTTACTCTCTGTTTTCGAGACAGAAACAAAAAAATTTTGTTATAATGATTTAATTTTTAAATAAACTTTTTTCATCACTGCCTCGCTGTGCATGCATCAAGCCCCATGCTACGCCACTCTCTGCTTAATATGGATATAGTGCAGCGGTAAAGCTGCTGCGGTCATCCTGAGATTACTATGTAAGACAATGGATATATAGTCAGAAGACTAAGAGAGGAGGGACCTACCCCTGTTCAGAATTACTGAACCGTGTTAAATCAGATTAAAATGCAAACATTAATTATAATATTCATAATAATGTTTTTTATTTACAGTTGGGTCTTATGGATTATTATTTATGTTGACCCTGAGCTGTAACTCACACATTTGGAAGTAGAACTTCACCAAAAACAAACTTTAAACAGTATTACTATTCATGCTTCAACCTCATATCTGCTGATCAGGACAAGTCTTTGCGAGTCTATTTTGAGTCATGCACTTAGAAGTATGCAATGGCAGATGGTCTAGCCAGCGAGTGGATGGTTTTCTTTCTTTTTTCTAAGGGAAGTAAAATGTCAAGAAACCCCAAGACTTGCAGGCTTTCTCCTGTGCTAAATCAGCAGGCTTATATGTTCTGTCACTTGACCATGGCAAGGCAACACTGACAGTTTTACACTTCACCTAGCTGTATATTTTGTGAAGGATATATATATATATACTTGGGAATAAGTATACAGCTCAAGGATACAAACAGCATCTGCCTGTCAGTATAAGACCTGAACGGGTTGGTTTCCTAAACCATTCCAGAGTGGTGAATTAAAAGCCACTGCCAGGATCACTTTCAGGGCTTTGCCTGTAATTTCCAATTTTTTTTTTACTAGCCCAACTCTAACCCTAACTGTAGTAGTTTATAGACAGTTTAAGGAAAGACATGACGGCATGTGTGTGTGCGCATGATTGTGAGTGGGTGTCGAGAGTGTGAGAAGTTGACTATTGACCACGGCTTATAGGTGCTCTAAGCATTTCCTAATTAACTGTTGATATAATATATATAAAAAATATTTTTTAGCTTCTATTCTGTTCAGAATATGAAATACATAGACCGTTTACATGAGTCTGCATTAATTGGCCATGTGTTGAGTTGAATACTTAGTTATAACCTATCCAATGCCCTTAGCTGCTGGCATTGCTTTGAGCCTGTAGAGGAAGTTAAAATGAAGACCAGATGGGACTTATTAGTGGAGGACATATTCAAGGTCAGTGTAAAATTAGTGCATTTTTAAGATGCTGTTTGAGATCATTCTCAAGGCTAAAATTAAATAAAATTGTTATTTTTGAAAATGAATTCACGAACAGCACGACTTCACTTTGAATCCTATAAAATTGAATTTGAACTAAATTTGAAGGCTCCGTTATATCAAATGCACTTATTTTCACAGTTTCATGAATCCTTCCACATGCTACCTCACCCCTCCTCATTCCTTAGTGATCCCTTTTTGGTGGAGCTCAAGTTTGACCACCAGTTGGGTCTCTCGATTTCCCCAGTTAACCGCCAGAAGGGAGTGGGGTGATACAGTGTTCATGTTGCCCACAGGGGTTTCTCCGGATTGGGAGGACGGGGTCCCGATGAGCATCACCGTCAGTGTCCACGATGAAACAGCTTTCAGTGTCATCGCTGCTTGAGTTAAATAACTCTAGAATAACTCCACCACGGAACTGTACCACAGAACTGTGTCTGATGGTGAGGTGTTGGGGGTCCCGTCACACATGCTAACCTATCCATAGAAAGGGTGTCCAAAACAGATTACCAACAGCTATCGACGGGGTCCAGTTTTCTGAGTGATAGAGATCCAGACTTGATCTTGTAAACTGTGAAGCAGTCTAACTTGATGTCATTCAATAAAAGCCACATTTAGCAACAGAGAAACCAGACCGCGTTGACCAGATCGTTTTCTCATTGAAGCTGCGACAGTCCCCAGCTTTTACTTTGTTGACCAACCCTGTGTGTGAAGGGCTCCTGGACCAAAAGATTTTCCCCTGATGAGTCAAAAAATAAACACAAAAAACAAGACACCAAAGGGAACGGAAAGGCAAAGGTCACCTCCCTTTGTGGAACATATTTATTTTATGTATTTTATGTATTGCTTGTTTTCAGTTACACAAGCTCTCTCTCTCTCTCTCTCTCTCTCTCTCTCTCTCTCTCTCTCTCTCTCTCTCTCTCTCTCTCTCTCTCTATATCTA
>JAOVYW010002643.1:0-12304 GCA_025775045.1 Hiodon tergisus
GATGGGTGTTGGTCGTGGTTTACATTCCTTTCATGTTGCTAGTCAGAAACAGAACCTTCGGCGACGGTCGTGACCCCACACAAAGTCAGCGCTGCGAGGGCTAGCTTTTGTCACATCCAGCCCCTGCACCAGGACAGAACTGAAGCAGATTCAAAATACATGGGGTGTGGCAAACCACTGGTCCATCCAGGCCATCCTGTGGGACCCATGTGACTGAGGTGAACTTCTGGCATCACAATATTTAATGCCAAGTCCCACGCTGGACAGCCAAAGCTGAAGATGATGAGATTTGCAGTTCTTGAAAAAAATAAAAAATAAAAATAAATTCTATTACAATTTTAAGGTCAAAGTTCAACTGCATGTACAGTCCACATTTAGTGAGAGAGCCCTGAAAAATCTGCTATACCTGTACAAAGTCCTTTTGTCTTCCAGTCTGCTGAGTTGTTAAAGAGTAACGTTTGTGTGGCAAGGGTCTCAGATAATAGGAACTTTAGTGTATGTAAAAAGGATAATAAGCCATCTGAGTTGGCTTAAACCAACTTGTCTGAGTTGGCTTAAACCAACTTGTCTGAGTTGGCTTAAACCAACATCCCGCCTGTTCCATTCCTCCAGCCCCAGAACACGATCAGCTTTAAATATCGCACACATTAATTGACACGGCTGGGCCAGTAAAACGTGTTATCCATAACTCCACACAAGTAGGGAACTTAAACATTAGATGAGCCACTACAGGGAGAATACATGCATTGGTATAGGCCCATGTTTGGTATAGGCACATAAACTTGTTTACTGCAGTATGGTTAGCCAGTTGCATCACACATGGCATTACATAATCCAACCGTGGAAAAAAGGTCCCCCACATAGGAGTTAAAATCATTTCAACTTTCAACCCCGTATTCAATCACTGAACAAGCCTTTGGGTAAGCTCCATCATGGGCTGGTGTTTCACCCCCTCAGTCCACAGTCTCCCAAAATAAGCAATGAAAACAAAGCTTTCATTTAAATACAAGAATATATCCCTGATAATATTTTCATAAAAATTCAAACATAAAGCTAAATCTTGGTAAGACACTGGTAATATGGAATAATGTACAAGCAATATGTCATGAACTAGTATCAGGCAAATAACCCAAATGATCAGTGAAGTAGTACTAAGTCTTTAAAAGTCAATGGTAGAAGCTTTTCAGACTACAGATAATTTTATCCGCCGCTAGAGGGCAGTACCGTAATATAGCGTTCAGTATAATAACACTACGCTTTATGTCATCCGAAATTATGTAAATTGATTTGCTTTAGCTAGAACAACAAGGAAGAAAAATATGTAAAATTAAATTAAAATTGGTTTAGAGGTAAGTGCGAGGAATACCACGCTTAGGTTTCCGACCTCTCACACAATCCTAATATTTCACTCTTTTTCTTTTGCTGAGAAAAAGTTAGAGGAGGGACGATTGTTTCATAATAAACAAAACTTTAAACTTTAAAACATAAACTTTCCTGAACACAACTTCTCAAGGTCCAGCTTTTACCCTCGTGGGAACTGCTGTCTTATCAAACACGGTGTGTGTGTGTGTGTGTGCGTGTGTGTGTTTGTGTGTGTTTGTGTGTGTGTGTGCATGTGCGTTTGTTTGTGTGTGTGTGTGTGTTTGTGAGCGTGTGTGTGTGCCTGCATGTTTGTGTGTGTGTGCGCGCATGTTTGTGTGTGTGTGTGTGTGCGTGTGTTTGTGTGTGTGCGTGTGTGTGCGTGTGTGTGCGTGCGCATGTTTGTGTGTGCGTGTGTATGTGAGTGTGTGTGTGTGTTTCTGAGCGTGTGTGTGCCTGCATGTTTGTGTGTGTGCACGCATGTTTGTGTGTGTGTGTGTGCGTGTGCGCGCATGTTTGTGTGTGTGTGTGTGTGCGTGTGTGTGTGTGTGCGTGTGCGTGTGTGTGCGTGCATGTTTGTGTGTGTGTGCGTGTGTGTGTGCGCAGGATCCACTGGATCCGCTGTGCAAAAAGAGCCTCCAAACCTGAAAAGCAGGTCAGTCACTGACACTCTCACCTCTGACCACTCTTAAAGGGGCCATGTGGCGGTTTCAAGTTTCAAACTTTACAAACACACTCGAGTCTCTAAAAAGTCATAGTGTGTGTTTTTTTACCCAAAAACAAACAAAAAAACCAACCTATTTTTATCCTTAATTTCCCCTTGCTTCCACTGGTCGTTGAAATGACAGTCTACCAGTATGGGCGTGGCGGTGCTGAAGTTGAATATGTAATTACTCCGGCCCTTATTGGGTGACCGTGCCTGAGTGTCTCCTCCCTCCCCCTAACCGCTTCGCCTAAACAAAACCGCATGTCTAGCAACGGCTGAGCCACAGCCAATTGCGTTCGAACCCGAGTCAGACCCAGAATGGGAAGGGGAGGATCCCTCTTACCACAGCACAGGTGACTTTGCCAGCCAATTCCATGTCTACCCAAGATCGCGGCGTCACGCGTCACTTTAATATGTTACTACACATTTAAACTAATCCTGTCGACCTAATTCTGAAAGGAGTCTAGAGCTAAGTGGAGCTCAAAAACAGCTTTCATGCCCGAAGACAATGTAACCTTTCAGTTTAAACACTGAACACGTTTTGTGTTTTTCTTTCTTATGGAACAGGTAGTACTTTAAACATGAAGAAGATAAACTCTGTTATGTGAGGGAAAGTTTTTTTCCCCTAGCCAGGGCCTGTTTTATGAGGTCTTTCTGAAAAACAAAAGGCCCAGTATTTTATAGTTAAAATTCTATAGACACTAGTCCAAAGAGCCCCAAGTTACCACGGCAACGCAAAGAATTCAGACAAAAGCATGAATGTGTGTCTTGAGGCTTTAGGGGAGGTTTTACTGCTGCGGAACACAATGTAGTCTCTACTCAAGGCAGAGGATAAAGTGGGCCAACGTTCGTTTCAGCCTGGGTGATCGTGAGTGATTCCCACCTGAGGGAGGAGTGAAACCGCAGATTTGCCTCAGACAGCGTGCATTTACAAGTGGAGAGATAACAGCAGAACGCAGAGGATGAAGCCCTGTGAGGACAGACACCGAGAACTGTGGACCAGTCCTTCTGTGGGGCTCGGCTCCCTTCTGCCTCACAGGCCAGGCAGAACTGGGGAGAATCGTCTGGGTCTTTAACCCTCGGCCAACTGGCCCTCAAAAAAGTTTCCTGGAGTTCGGACTTCCATCAATGTGAGCCGAGATCAGTTCATTCCCACTGTCCTGCGTTAATGCTTTCAAACCCCTCCCCCAAACACAGGTAAGAGGTGAGACTGGCACACAGACTTGTGACAATGTAATACAAATACAAATACTCGCAAAGCTAACAACTGTCAACCAGACAAATGGCTTCTTACAGGATCCCTTTAACTTGTCGTTGGAAGGATTTTGTAGAATGGGTAACAGGGGATCAGCAGCTGTTTAGAAGCTTCTTGCTTAAGGGGAATTTGGGTTCAATTCATAACTTTTTAAAAGTCGCAATGATAACGCCAACAATAATCATTCACTGTACGTTCTGCGCATGTACAGCTACTGATGAAAACATTAAAACCTGCATCATTGCTGGGTATTTGTTTTACTCTATGCCCTAAACACTGAGAGGGTGCAGAGAGGGCGTAGAGACAGCGCAGAGAGGGTGAGAGAGGGTGTAGAGAGGGTGTAGAGAGGGCGTAGAGACAGCGCAGAGAGGGTGTAGAGAGGGCGTAGAGACGGCGCGGAGAGGGTGTAGAGGATGAAGAGAGGGTGTAGAGAGGGTGTAGAGACAGCGCAAAGGGTGAGAGAGGGTGTAGAGAGGGTGAGAGAGGGTGTAGAGGATGAAGAGAGGGTGTAGAGATGGTGTAGAGACAGCGCAAAGGGTGAGAGAGGGTGTAGAGAGGGTGTAGAGAGGGTGAGAGAGGGTGTAGAGAGGATGAAGGGAGGGTGTAGAGACAGTGCAAAGGGTGCGAGAGGGTGTAGAGAGGGTGAGAGAGGGTGTAGAGACAGCACAGAGAGGGTGTAGAGAGGATGAAGAGAGTGTGTAGAAACAGCGCAGAGAGGGTTCAGAGACATTTCTAAAAAATAACTGTAATTAGGGACTAGGGGATTAGGGGACGTTTACTAACGATGGACTCCAGTATGCACCTACTCCTAGAAAGTAGCAATTTACCAACTACAAGCACATTTGGGTAAAATTCCCCAAACAGGTTTCAATACAACAATGGCTGCGATTTTTTATTAAGGGCGTATGCCTATTGGCTGTATTTGGATGTGTTTAGTGATTCTGACCTGTAAGGTTAACAGAACAAGTCCACCTGTCATGAAAATAAGTAAACGCATGACACTACCAACAACCTCACGTTGTTAGCGACCTCAAAGGGACAACTAAAGAAGCTGTCATATGTCATATCCATACACATACAACCGTTTTTAGGTTGTCCGCAAATTTGAAACAATTTAGTATATATCATGACAGCTCGCTTACCTAAACACTTAATTTCGAACCCTCGTGGCGGTTTGAGAGACCTTCTCATCCACCCTTCTCTCAACACCTCCAGGTGATCTTCTTTACCCTGAATCAGAAGCACGTGTTCGTCAATCCAACCCAGGAAAAAAGTCTCGGATATGGCGTCCGTGACTTTTTTATTCCAAAAGTGTTGCATATTTTCCGCTTTGAAGTCCGCAAATATCTCGTAACCAGTGTGGTGCTGCTGCTGCGGTTTATCGCTCTCTGTCACCGGGGCCGAGCGGTCCTCCTCGCCGACCCGAGACAGCACTATGGCCAACGAATGTGGGGCGATCTGCAAAAACGTATCCATTTTCTTGCTAGTGCATCACAGGTAGAGCATGTCATGAGTGATTGTACCATCCAATTGCCATCCGTAATCCCTTTGACATGGCGTTTTATTACGTACTTTATTGAATTTCCAAAATGAACACATTTCTCCAAGGATTCAGGGAAGTTTTATAGTAGACATAACCAACTGCTTTTCGTATCAAATGAGAAAGGGATCGGTGAATTTGTTTTACACATCGCCTATTCTTTAACAGAACATTAACATGGCACATTTACAAACACGTTTTCGTAGCATCCAATGAAAGACGCACGGTGCGTTGGGTAAGAGCCATGATAGATCACTCGCTACTTTTCATCACCTTCTTTCATCCGCACATTACGCAGCAGTGACCTACTTTTAGGGACGATTAAGGTCTGTCTAGACTCCTCAGTCCACGAGTATACTTTAGAATACCCTCTTCCAGTGCAACTGGTAAAGATAACGGTCTTAATTTGCCGCTTAAATTCCGGGCTCGGTGAACTCGTTTTTATAAGAACGATTTACAAAGGCCTTACATCACGCCAGCTCTTTGCAATAATTGGCCAGACATCCGGTCTCCGTAAACTGCATTTCCCTGCTGCACTGATGTCGTAACCTTGCCATCGTCTGCTTCGCGAGACGAGTTAAAAACCGCAATCCCACCGGTTTAGGCTACCACCGTGAGAGACAATATGCCCCCAGATGTTCGTCAAGACTCCACCTACAGGCGGGCGGCAAACCTCGCGAGTTCGTCGCGTCGGGTCCGCAACAGGTGAATGATTCATGACGGTCACAAGAGCGTGACGTACACTTGTTTAAGTCCAGTTATTATCTCGCATGGTGTCTAAATAATTCTTCTTAGCCTTATTCATATGGCTTGTAGTTACCCGTCTTCTCATTCCGCGTGTGTTCGCTAACGAGCGTTTTCTTGCTTCCATTCTTGTTTCGATCGCACGCTATTATTATTTGATATTGGCTTTTCGTATAAAGTAGATACTATATCGGGTAAATAATAGAGTATAATTCTGCCAAAATAAATTTTGTATACATCTGCAGCCGATTGCACAGTGCTTGGATACGATTTATTACCCGAATGTTAACGATTCAGGTAGAAAATTGCTGACGTGATGTAGTGCTGATGAGTGAATCGGAATTGCTTCAGTAAACACAAGATATGGTGCGGACAAGTGGGAGGCAGTTGTGATGTATTGTGATATATAATATAATATAATATATTTCTGCTACTGCTGCTTTTGTATGCTGTTGGACCTGGATTCTGGATCTTCTCCAGAAAAAAACAAAAAACTAAACTAAATTTATAAACCTAAAAGTTTGTTTAACGCTGGTGAAAGCCGATTGACAAACTTGACAGGACTTTCGGGGACAAAGTGATACCAAGGCATAATTCAGGTGTATTGGTGAAGGGATAGCGTAAACATGCTATGCTCATCAAGGTCGGCTGAACCTCATTTTAGCACTTCCTGCAGTTGGCCATTTTTAATATTTTACCACATTTATCTAAAAAACTATATTTTTTAAATAAACCTTTTATAATACATTACTGCATTTTTTACTATTCGGTTTTCCATTGTAGACAATAACAAAATACAAAAACAAAAAAACAACAATCACTTTCCAATACATAGGCAGATTAAACAGAGATTTAGGAATACATCAATTTAAGAACTGCGTTTGTCTTGTCACTTTTGATAAGGAAGATAAATTACTACTGAAGATAAATTAAAAATCTATTTTTAAACTTTTACTATTACACAGGACACTGGTATGGCCATTCGACACTGGCTAGTTTAACTGTGTAAATGTCACTATATTATATACATGTATGTGTATCTATTATGTATTTGGACCATTTAAAGATTAATGACCGGCTCGTTTCAGAGCAACTCAACCCTTTTTTGTAAACATCTCTGCACTTAACGTATTGTTGCTCCACTGGCAGTGTGCAGTCTGAACGTCAAATTACATAAATAAAAATCAAATTTAGACTCCAAAAAAATACCAAAAAACCCCCACGGGATTATAACGAAACCAACACCCCACATCCCTCCCATAATAACTCCATCTATACGGATATTTGATCGTAGTTTAGTTGGTGCTCCTTCATTTCATCTGGGTTTTTGCCCTTCTCTGAATATGCTGGTCCAGGGTGGAGGCAACAGCTGGAGAGAAGGTGTCATGTTTTACAATTATCACTATTATCACTATTATCACTATCATCACTATCAAATCACTATCATCACAATCATCACTATCATCACTATCATAACAATCATCACTATCATCACTATCATCACTATTAAATCACATAACCACTCTCTGTGTATGGAGGACCGAGAATGAAATGCACTTTGACCCTCTATTGGATATTTAAAAATCAAATGTGTCACAGTTAACAGTTTAATGTAACGTGGCCTTCGGGGACGGAGTAAAGGACAATAAAATGTACATATAAAAGTCATTTACCAATACTGCATATTCCATGCATTGCTTGTTCATCTGTAGGAGGTAAAGGTTCGACACTTTACCATCTCTGTGTGAGCATATATGAGTACAGCCTGGTTGTATATTTTGTGTGGGTGGGGAGCCCCTAAACATGAATAAAGTGAAATTATATGCATCATTACTTAAAAGCTCGCTCCCGACACTTACCGGAACGTGTGCCTGACGTTAGTCTGAGATGATTCAAAGATTTTTTTTTAAGTGACCAGGGGAACCACACTTAGTTATGCGGTCACTGAAGAGGTTGTATTGTGAAGTTAATAATGAGTAGAGAAGCAACTACACAGACACAAATGCTATTGGGGGTTACGTTAATGTCTCACTGGTCATACTCGAGAATGCAGAAACTGCAATTAACCAGCGGAAGGTTTTTTTTTAATAAAGTGAAAAACAAACAGATCCTGTAACTTCCTACACCTTACGCCTCGAGGCCAATACTGTGTGCGACAAGCATGCCTGTCCCTACGCAGTAATTTAAGCTATCGCCCCCATTTCAAGTGCACATTGGCCCTGCAGTAACTTGGAATGTTCCATTCCTCTCTGATGGCTGACACACCCAACTAACCATCTACTTCATATGGTGTTAATTCTGAGACATTCCTTACAGTGTAAAGAGGTACTGCTAATTATAAAGCACAATTTATCCTTTTACATTTCCGAATGACACTTCACCTCAGTGACTTCACCAGCCAAGCCGTAATGTCACAGACAGCTTCGGAATTTATTTTATTAAATTATTTTGTGAGTACGTATGTACGTGTGTACATGTGTGTGTGTGTGTGTGTGTGTGTGTGTGCGTGCGCCCGCGTGTGTGTACACGTTTGTGCGTTTGTGTGTGTGCGTGTGTGTGTACACGTATGTGTGTGGGTGTGTGGGCGTGTGTGTACCTGTGTGTGTGTGTGTGTGTGTGTGTGCGTGCGCATGTGTACACGTGTGTGCGTTTGTGTGTGTACCTGTGTGTGTACGTATGTGTGTGTGTGCGTGCGTATGTGTACCTGTGTGTGTACGTGCGTGTGTGTGTGTGTGTACGTGCGTGTGTGCGTTTGAGTCTCAGTGTCTGAGAGAACTCACCAGTTCAGTGCCTGTACTTGGGCCAGGTTCTCAGGAAGGTGGACGCCGCGCGTCTCTGGCAGAAGTAGACTGATAAGGCCCACGGCCAGTGTCAGGGCACCCATCAGGATGTAGGGGAGGGCCTTGTCGTATATGCCTGCAAGACATTTTCAGTGTTAAAAAGTCAGACTTTTCATGGAATAGGAAATTAGGAAAATGTTTTAGGACATTTGTATGAAACGCATCCCCATTCACAACCAACCGAAATGCACAACTGTAGCCTTTCAATCTCCAGGGATTTTAATAATACATTGTCCCTCATAAACTCCACCAACCCTGGCAATGTGAAAGATTAGGCTGCGAAGTCAGCCGGACACCCACCCACGAAGGGGAAGAAGGGGGAGAACGTGCTGCCGATCTTGGAGGCCGTGGAGCAGATGCCCACGCCCATGCCTCGCACCACGGTGGGGAAGAGCTCCATGGCGGAGATGTACACCACCGAGAAGGCCGCCGTGATGCCCAGCTTCCCCGCCATCGCCAGGGCAACGCTAAGGCTGCCTAAGTCTGGGGACAGGACACCACAGGCGAGGTTGGTTCCAGGGCAGGTTTCGGGGGCGTCAGAGCTGAGAGGTGCGAGTCAATGCAGCAGAAATGCGGAGCGGGCCTTACTGTTGGGTATGATCTGGATCAGCAGCAGCACTGTCCCAGCGCTCAACAGAGAGGAGGAGATGACGACCTGACGCGGAGCCACCTTCAGCAGGAGCCACACCCCCGTGTAGGCCCCGACCTCACTGAGTGCGGACAGCAGGCAGTTCACGTAAGGATCTCCGCTCATGTTGGGGGTGTTCAGGGACAGGCCAAAGTAGCTGACGGAGATGATGAGCCTGCCAATGTTCAGTAAAAACCACTTGGTCTTTGGTGCCTTTGGCGAGAGTCACTGCTGAACTACTCTGAGAGAATACCTATCAGTGGTGTGTGACTGATGCAGCTAACAAATGCCATGTGACAAATGCCAAATGCCATGTGACAAATGCCATGTGACAAATGCCATGTGACAAATGCGATCATTGTCATGCAGCTTGTATGCTTGGATCCGTCAAAAGAATACGGCTTTCAAGACAACTTCAAAAAGCGTCAGTAATTAATTTCTTCTCCACCACATGTAAATGGGTGTTTAAGCCATTAGGATTTTTGACTTGTCACATGAAGGTTGCAAGTTTAACTCTCAGGAGGAGTGTAGGTTATACACAGGTGGTAAATATAGCTTTTAAGCAATTATGATTGCTCTGGATAATTACGTCTTCTGGGCAACTAAACAAACAAGCACAAGGATACGTATCTCAGAGCGGGTGAAAGTGCCAATATTGTAAACGTTGTCCCCTGCACAACAGCGCATTTCAGATGAGACAGGACTACATAAACACACTCCCTGCTACGCGCTGTTTGTAATCACAGGGTAAACTCTGAAATGGTGTGTTAGGTTACCAGATGAGGACACTGAGGACGGTTATATTCCTCATCCTACCGGTCCTGACCAGATCCAGGTAAGTGTAAGTAGTGTTGGTGGAATCAGTGCCAGTCTGCTGGAATGAAAATAAAAACAGAAGAAGCATGCACTCGCGGGCCCCTGGGGGTCTGAACACCACAGTGAAGTACACATGGCGCGGTTACATCTACCAACAAACTACAGAAGTTCTATGTTCATTCATTCATTCATTCATTCACCCATTCATTTTCTGTAACCGGTTATCTTAATCAGGGTGAGAGGCACAGAAGCCTAACCTGGAAAACACAGGGCATTGGGCAGACACCTGTCCACCATGGGGCAGGGTACACATACAGAAAGACAGGCAATGCGACTCACTCACACACACGGAGCCAAAATGGCAGCCGGCAATCCGTTTTATACAGCTGAATGAAAACCCAAGCAAACAGAACTCCCCACAGGCGGCGATCCAAACCAAACTTGCACTAGGACCCTAGCCTCGGGAGGCATCAACGCAGCATCAATACTGTTTAGGTTATTGTATTGACCCTCTATGCTTCTGTGTATCTGTGGAGATACAATAACAAAAGCCTTGCTTTGTTTAATGAAAGGCATCATTTGTCACTGAATTTAGTGGGGGGGGGATCACGGTTAATCCTCCAGCCAAACAGATGGCGCTGTCTTCCTCACCGTGTTGGCTATCTTTACCACTTTGACTTCCTGTTGTAAGCCAAAGCACACCTAAAATATAAGACTTTCACACAAATAAAATAATATAGCTAGAGTGATTTAGTAACATGTGTAAGCCTAAGATATCGATTGTAGAAATAATAATTATTCGATACCATCTCAATCTTAGATATTTGTATCTGAAGATATATGTAAATATATGGCTGTGCATCTCCAGCGATACATTGTACAGGTTTGAAATGAAAGGTGTAAGCATAGAGGATTAACAATTATGTCATTAAGTTTCACAAACCATTGTATGTGAAAAATGATTAAATATGACTTTATACCATGGAGACAGAATAAGACGTTCTGTGTGAGCCCATGATGCCACATATCATTCCACTGATTGTCTTGGTGGGGGTGAAACCCTTATCAGCCCAGGCTAGAACATTCTGTGCCTGAAAAATAAACATTTCTTGTCGAGGCTGTGAAGCAGCCCACCGTAGCTGGGCTATATATATCTTCAGCATCTCTGTCTTTTATGGAGAGTTTGAGGTCTCTCTCTTCTCATTGAAAGTTCCATCTCCCCTGCATACACTTGAATAAAGCTCGGTGTCTGTAGACGACACGCTCCTCTGGTGATTTTTCCACAACAACAAAGACGGTTTTAAGCTAATTTCCAGCCCTGGAACAGTGTAATATTTTTTGTATCTGTTTGTAGTATTGACAGAGAGGTTCCCTTCATTTCTGCTTCATAGAAAATACAGAATCATTCACAATAACCTTCAAAAGCAATGCACTAGGACAAGACAATTTCTAGCGTATAATAACTCGCTGTGCTTGACAAAGCAACCAAAACTGCACACAACTGCCCGTGGAAATCCATTTATATAGCAATACACAAGACCGCATTAGGATTCAATGTTGTTTTCAGATTCTCAAGTTCCAACACAGTGACATACAAGCCTTATTTAATTTACATTAGTTATTGAACATTATTAAGTTCTGCACAAATGTTAAAATATACAAATATGAGAGTTAAATTTTGAAATTTTACTATGGTTTTACATTCTCTAACCGACCTTGTTGCCCTGGTAACTGATCCTGAAATAACAGGTGCCTTACCTGAAGAGCCACAGACTCCTCTGTCCGGAATATAACATCTGGAGGAGTGACACCATTTTTCTTAGCAGCAGCTCGAACAATGGCCTCTGCCTCTAGAATGCGACCCTGAGCCAGCAGCCAGCGGGGAGACTCCGGGATGAGCCTTCGGAGAAGCACAGGGACAAGAGGGTGGAAGATCGGTGTCACCGCTGAGTTCAACCACATCACGCTTAATGATTACGATGGCAAAATCAACACATTCACCCACACAAATACCTGGTGAAACAAGCTAATGTTTAATGGGATTCTTTAACTTTAAACACACTCTCTTAATTCACAGCTTCAGTATTTGAGTTCATACAGCTTCAGTGTTTAAACGTATACTTCTAAATCACGGCTTCAGTATTTGAACGTTTACTTTTTAGTTACAGATCTGAATTAACAAATACATTTGAGTCACAGCTTCAGTGTTTAAACGTATGCATTTGAGTCACAGCTTTCAGTGTTTAAACGTATGCATTTGAGTCACAGCTTTCAGTGTTTAAACGTATGCATTTGAGTCACAGCTTCAGTGTTTAAACGTATGCATTTGAGTCACTGCTTTCAGTGTTTAAACGTATGCATTTGAGTCACTGCTTCGGTGTTTAAATGTATGCATTTGAGTCACTGCTTCAGTGTT
>JAOVYW010002645.1:0-12500 GCA_025775045.1 Hiodon tergisus
CGTCTGTTCCAACATTGAGACTACGGCTTTTTAATGTTTATTATTTTCTATTATGTTTCTAGGAAACAATGCAGTCGCGGTTACCCCAACTCTGCACAGTTGGATGTCAGTTCCTGCAGAGAGGGACCTGGCTGGCTAAAGCAGAGAGCAGAGAGCAGCCAGACGATCAGAGGTTGCTTGGAGAATGATCTAGCAGGTGTGCTGGGGCTTGACTGTGGCTGGGAGGTACGTAAGAGCCCCACAGCAGTTTTATCACAACAGGAAGTGGTGACTTAATCTAAACAGTGCAGAGAGAGAGAGGGCCGGCAGTGAGAACAAGAGGACCTGATGACCAAACTGTTTTGAACGCTGCTCAGTGGGGCACTAGGATCAAACACGAGGAGAGGGAGGCTGTTCTCGCGGAGCACAGTACGCAGGTGGCTGACATGCAGGTGGTGTTGCCGGCCTTAACACAGCAGTCATTAAGTGTGATTTACTATTTCGATGGTGTCACTTTATTCCTAAATTCATCTGCACCGTTCTGGGACTCTGAGGTTATTTTTGTACAGTCTGGTGTCACAGTTTTTACGGGGTAAACAATTTGTTCTGCTGAACCTTCAGTGGTCTCTTGCAGGTTTTGCGATGGCACCGTTCCAGGTCTGGGATCAGTGTGCGCCGCTGGCCCGCTGACCCGCTGGCCCGCTTTTCGCCATCATTTCCTCCGTATTTCTGGATGTGTGCGCGAGTGGTCAGGACGAGGGCCACTTGTTTTCCAATGGCATGTTTTCCCGGAGTGACACGCTGGGCTCACAATCAAGAGGCGACGTCAGGCCAAAACATGTTTTCACTACTGCACACACACAACACTCTGTTTACCCAGAAAACCATTCTCTTTTCCTTGCAGCACAATGTAATTTGTACCGGTCACAGGAGGGACAAGGAAGGAGAGACAGGTCAAATTTAGTGGCTCTATAGTGCTAAAGTTAATCTTGCCAAAGCTGTCTGAATTGTACTCACTTTTGGTTTATCATTGAAACAAAGGAACAAAAGCCTTCATGTCAGCACTTACGTACCGTTCATTCATAGTGAAAAATATTTACGTATGTAAACCCCTATGCAATCAATCACTGTAATCAAGCAATAATAGACATTTTTTTATATTTTGAAATTCATTTCAAAATTCTTTTAAGATTTTTTAAAGAATCATTGTTACTATAAAGCATGCAATTTTTTTAATATGTGCAGGTAGCTTTTTTATAATAATAAAAAAATGTAAACACCGCAGATGGTTTGCAGCACGCAGCAACCGCAGAACATAACAACCAAGTAAAGAATACATAAACTGTGGACAATAAACCGCGGACACCCCCTATCATCCAAAAGAAAGTCAGTTTGGCAGCGCCATCGTCTGAGCTGGAAGCTGTAGCGTTTTGCAAGTTTTGCATCCTTCTTACGTTAGGATGAGAAGAGGACTCTGAAGGACTTTTTCCATTTCATGTGGATGCCTAATGTGTCTGTATTATACTTTTTCTTTGTCTAGTGTGGCATGGGTACCAATTCTGCGGTGGTAGCTGATTTCGATATGTTGCAAGGGTAACCCTTGACACAGTTAAGCACGCAATTTTGTCTGTAGTTGGCTCTTTTGTTTACAATTTCACTATCTGAGTCAAAAACAATTAGCTAAAAATTAATTATTGTTCACATTGGGACCCTAATGGGTTAATTGTGCCACCTTCCTCCAGCTGTTGCTAAGGAAGCGGCGCCTGTAGTACAGGAAACTGGGAGGTCAGTTTCCTGTTATGCAGAAAAGTTTTTTAAAGGTTCACTTTCCTCCAATCAAACATCAGAAGCTCAGTCAGGAAATCTGGTCTGCAATGCTAAATACTATTGGCCTTTATGTCTGTTGAAGCTACTGATATTATCTAAGACTCTTAAGTGTATTTTATGCATTTTAGGGTTGGCCTTTGAATCGTATAATACTGTAGAAAATGTCTCATATGGGAAAACAACTAAAATCATGTCACACAGTTACAGTTGGTTTAAAAACACAGATATATAACATGCTCCTGTGAATGTTGACCACATGCAACCACTTATATGTAAAATGCATTGAAAATCCATAAATATTATTACTTAGTTATATGTAATCAGATCTATTTATGGGTCTGCCCACAACTAATTTTTTTGCAAATCTGACGATTTGTTTTTAAAATCAATCCTAGCCGGGGCATGTGTGAATTAAAGGAAGGATCGAGTGACAGGTAAAAAAAATGTGTTGGCCATGTTGGATGATTAGGAGAGTTATATAGTCTTCAGGCCGCCAAAACATCTTATTCTACATCGAGAATACGTTATTGGTTAAGTTAGAAACTTTGACTTGTGCCAAGAGTCTATTACAATGCGGTCCGACCGTGCATGACTTCATTAATGTTTTCAAAATTCATAAATAACGTGTTTTGGCTATTACCACGAGCGTTGTTTTCGCCCGTGTACGAGTACGCTTCGTCAACAATTCCTGACAGAGCAAAAGAGCTTCCTCCCCAGGAAGGAGAGGAAACACCTCCCGCATCCAGCTAAAACTCCGAGCGCTCGGGCACCGCTCACAGCAAATAGGATGTGCAAATGAGAACCGAGGAACACTTTTAAGTTCTGCAAATCGAAAATGAATTTCAAGAGGTAAATCGCACTGGGGAAGACAAATTCTTTATTTATCAACCTTTGACTCTAACATTCGCCTTGGATTTTTTTCGGAGTAAGTTTTCTTCCTATTCATCGATGTATGCATATGTATAGTGCGGTGCGCGTTTTGTCCGATGAGTGTAAAGTCGCTTCTTGTAAAAATGCAGATGTCCCATAATTAACAGAGGTAGGGGTCAAGCTCTCCATATATATATATATATATATATATATACTTGAATATACTTATTATCGTCTTGTTAATAGCATCGTCATGTTATTTGACGATAATCGCTGCCAATTTCCTTAGATTAAAACTGCATTTTGAGTATGTTTTAACTATGTCTTATTGATTAGTTTTTGTGTTTTATTATGGTTAATGTGAGTTTTGTTACAACAAAATCTATTTTGCGTGTCGCGGATTATTAAATGTTTATACCCATATTGTAAGTAACGTCTTGCGTATTTAAGACTTAAGGTAGGAACAGCAAGGTAGTAACGACGTTACTGTAATCACTTTGTGAGGACATAGCGTTGAACCATGAATAAAACAAGCAACTACCGCTTTACCGTTTCACGTTAAGTTTTGATTGACGTGACAAAATGGGTTTTCATTCTAAAAAATTTTTATGGCTTTTTTTGTTGATTATAATGAAAATACGCGATTATGGGATATCGTCACGCGACACCAGCTAATGGGGCTCTACGATGTTTATGCATGAACTACGTCTTGAACCGGAGAGCCATGCATAATGATGATTAGTCGATGTTCGGCTTGAAGGGCATCTAGATGTGATTTTTAATGAGGTAGCTAAATATTTAAAAGGGAATACAATGAAGTCATTCTTGACTGGATTGTAGTCGTAGGGACAGGCAGTGTCCTGTAGTTGGATTTATAAGACTGAGAATGTCAGCCTCTAAACGTCGTCTAAATAAGTCATTGATATATAATTAGCCTTAATATGTCTGTTTTCTTCGTGTGGTATTGTTAAGTTATTAATACATTCTACTCGGGCCGTGATCTCAGGTAAGTGTTTAGCACATCAATTTCTTCATTAACTTGAGATCACAAGAGCAGAGCGAGTCGGCGGACAAGCGTTTAATTTCACTGACCGATACATAGCGAAACGATCAGTTAAAACGTCATGTTAATATTATTACATCAGCGACAAATACTAATAAATGTATTGAGACATTTCTAAATATTTTGTGTATAAACAAAAGTGAATTTAACAATCAACTTCATATTCCAGAGGGAGGGGGTGAGAGAGAGAGAGAGAGAGAGAGAGAGAGAGAGAGAGAGAGAGAGAGAGAGAGAGAGAGAGAGAGGCTGTAATACAAGTTGCGGTCCTCAATTGTTTAGACAAAATTTGTGGTAAAAGCAATTTTTTGCCTGTTTTCACTCCGATTTCAAATCCAGTTCCCTCTTTGGGAAAACGCATGAAAAGCATTTTCATATCAAAATCTCTGTTTTTCACTCGCAAAAAATACTTATGCCTGCATGAAACTGCAATTTCGAATGGACTACACCCTCACCTCACCTTGTAAACACTAACTGATAGAACTATTAAATCAGATGTCATAACCTTGGGAAGTATGAAACCACGGACACAGGCCGTGAAAGGGAAGAAGATGAGGAGTGTTTTTTCTCTGTAAAGTGTTCTTTGCTCTCTACCATGTATGCATTTTATTATTGAAAAAATACAGCAATCAAAGCAACTGTGTGTCAGATTGTAAATCATATTCCTATTTCAACAGAACCATGTACAGATTTAAATAATTGAAAGGGACCCTGTGGTGTCTGACATTGCCTCTTCACAGAGCTGCAGAGGACGGCATGGAAAACTTGGTATTGGCAAACAATCGGACCGCTGGAGATTGAGACTCAACTGATTGAAGACAATAAAACGCTCCCAGGCATTCCCAAGTTAGCTTGTCCATGATTGATATATTGGATGCCATTGTAGGAACGCAGATGAAAACGTTGCCATTTTACGGGAATCAGAGGCAGGATGCAGTGTTTTGTTTTTTTGTGTGTGTGTGTGTGTGTGTGTGTGTGATTTGGGATATGGCTTTTTGTTGGTTGTATATGAACACAAAGTGCATGTAATATTCCCATGATATGTCACTGCTGTGTGTGTGTGTGTGTGTGTGTGTGTGTGTGTGTATTTATTATGTATTTGTGTTGATAAATTAATGTCATCTGTAAAAATAACTCTATCGGACTGAAATCCACACATGAACTTTGATAGTCTTGGAACAAGGTGCTACAATAATTGAACCTGCAACCTTTCGGCTGCCTACACAGGCACCATTACAGTTTGACATCAGCAGCTCATAACCATAGCAGACAAAAACAGATAGCCGCTGTCGTATAAGGCTTTCGGGTCGTCTGCGGTCTTCACTGTTTTTTCACCTCCAGAGTGATTTCTCCATACCCTAAACTTCCTGTACCCTGTACAAGTCATTTTGACAGCCTGTCTTCCTCCAAGCGATGTGGTGATTGTTGTTCTACGGGCGGCGTTTTACGGGCTGTTTCTGAGGTCATATCCTGCAGGTCGTACAGTCTGTTCGTGGTCCGAGTTTAACTCTCATCCTCATTATGATTTTGGTTGAAGTGAAAACTTGTTTGTGTGCCCAGATGCACGCAAGGCTTTGTGAAGCTTAATCAGCTGTTGTGTCTGTATTTATTGTTCTTTTAACTGACCAGCAGACCTTCCCTCCGATATAATGCTTCTGAAAGAACTTCTGTCAAGGTGAATCACAGGAAGTGACATAGGGAAGTCCACTGGTATCGTAATATATTGTGCTTCAAAACTTTTCACATGGAATCCAGGGGTGTGATTTTATACATCCTTCCCATCTGCACTTCCTGTGTTGTGCCACTCACAGTGAGGCTGCTGGAATAGTTCATTAGCTTGGACAGGGACATCTCTGCTGAAAGTAGATCGTGTGCCACAGGTGTGAAAGGGCATGCAGCGCACCTGGTACGGGATTCAAATTAGAGGCAAAAGTCATAGAAAGGCGCTCAATGGGTAAAGGTGCAGGCCCAAGTGCTGACTGAGCCCTATGAACTGGATTTCACTGATATTTGCTGATTGTGACCAGGAGGGCTCAGCAGCGGTGCATAATTGGCCTTATACTTATACTGTAACTGATTTATCATTCCTTTATTGTTTTCAGATTTTAAGAAGCCACCTCTAGCAGACAAAGAAAAGATTCTCAGTGACTTGACCTTCAAGTTTCCTTCGTCCCTGATGTCAAGATATTACTCCTCTACCCGGGGTCCCAAGCCTCCCATTGCACCCAAACCCAAGCTGCTGCACAACCCAGAAGAGAAGGGAGGCCTTCACACCGAAGACAGCCTCCACAGCAACGGATGCCTGTTTCTTTCGGAGGAGGAGCTGGACCAGGAGAATGAGCCGGAAGGCTCTCAGGGAGCCAGAGGGGAGTTGGGAGAGCCTCTCCAGGAGGACAGAGAAAGCGGGGACAGTGGAGATGATCAAGCTGTGGAACTTCAGTCTGACTCTGAGGCTCTTTGCTCCCTTTACAATGGAGCTGAGGAGGAAGAGGATGGGGATGTGGAGGAGGAGAATCCAACAGATCCCGCAGACTCGGAAGGTGCCGATCCTGTGGAGACACAGGGTACGTGCGATGTCGAATGCGCTGCCGACCCAGCGGACGAGGGGGATTTGGCGGTAGTCGAATGCACAGACGACATGGAGGTGGAAGGCTGTGGCGCGGGTGAAGCCCTTGCGGACCCCGACGGGCTTTCGGAGGGCGACCCTGGCCTTTATCCAGGTGAGGTTCACCCTGGAGAGGAGTCTGAAGAGCTGGGGATGGGCCGGGCAAGTCCCCCTCAGGGACCTGACGCAGCTAAGTTACCACACGATGACTCAGGAGATGCAGTTGGGGAACCATGGCAGGAGAATCTCGTAATTCACCTGGCCGAACTTAACATTAGAGATCTGCAATGTGGGCAATCGGAGGAAGAAGACCCCTCTCCAAGACGACTTTCACCATGTGAAGAGTCCACTGAGGAAGCTGAGGATACCAGGTTTGATGCAGACAATTTTGAAGCCCTGACCCAACGTGGGGAGTGTCCTTACGACGTGATTGGTGCTCCGTGCCATGCTTGTGAAGCTTCACAGGATCTGTACATCGAGGACACCGCTGAATGTCCCACCAATGGGACATCGGTGAACATCACAGACTCATCAAGTCATACCTATTTTCCAAAGGAGACTGACGATGCCTTTGAGCCGTACTCATTTATTGACACTGAGCCTTCAGCTGAAGTGGTCAGATATATTGTCGCTGATGGCGAAAATGAAAGTGACTGCTTAGAAAACAAGAGGAAACAATCTGTAATTTCAGAGGAGGAGTTAATACATTCAGATAACAACCCTGAACCCTACTACATCTCATCAAAAGACATAGTTGACATAGAGGAGAGCACACCTCTCTCAGAGGAGCCCGTGCTCTCTGAGAATCCAGAGACTGAGGGTTCTGACAGAGGAATGTCCAAGGTCGTGGGGGACAAAGAGGAAGTTAGTGACTATGCGGATATCGATGACGACTCTCTCTGTCAAGACACTGAGGACTTACAACAGCTTGGATACGTGTCTTCTGAGGACTATGTCGAAATAGGTGATGATGATGATGATGAAGACGACAGTGGTGAAAAAACGGATAAATGTCGGAAAAAAATTAATATAGATATTGAATGTCCTAGAAAATTTGTTGACACGTCATCCCATCAGTTAGAAAGGCAGCCTCGGTTTAGACTGTGTTCCATCACCATGCCTGCGGACGTGGATTTTGGCACAGGCTACGAGCTCACTGACAGAATGGTGCTTGCCAACACTGCCGAAATGTTTGGGGACGATATTGACTTTGAAGGCCACATCGTGCCTTATTTTGAAGAGACAGACAGGGAAAGGGACAACATCAGTGATGAGCATGTCTACGAGGAGGCCGGACTTGACTCAGAGGGTGAGAATTTCCTGTCCCTGGACAGGAAGAGCGTTGTCACCCGGTCACGGTCTCTTTCCGGGAAAGTGCCTGGTTACGTCCCCGAGACCGTTCCTGAGGAGCCCGGGGCTGAATACCAAACCAATGAGTACTACACAGTGGCCTTTGACAAAAGTGGTAACCCGCTAAGTGACAGTGAACACCTGGAGATAAACCGAATGATCCCTTCTTCTAAGCCCCGACGCTTTCTTTTCTACCCACGCTCATTCTCCGTTGAGGGAGGGGATGTGTCGCTGTCTGTTTGTAATAAAAACGACTTTTCTCTGGTTGAAGACGGTAGAGCGAAGAGAAACGACGATAACATCTCCCTGCCTTGTGTCATTGGGTCGTCAGGTAGCTTTTCCCAGAGGAGCCACCTGACCTCCAGTGGCATGTCCACTCCAACTTCTTTGGTGGACATCCCGCCTCCCTTCGAGCTGGCGTCCATCACCAAGAAACCCATCACTAAAAGCTCTCCATCTCTTTTGATCGAGAGCGACTCTTCGGACAAGCAAAAGAAGAAGAAGTCTTCCTTCAAGCGTTTTTTGACGCTGAAGTTCCGGAGGAAGACGGAGAACAAGGTCCACGTAGACGTGAACGTCTCCTCCTCCAGGTCGTCCTCCGAGTCCAGCCACCACGGGCCAATGCGGCTCCTGGACATGGACAGGAGGAGCATGAACAGCTCCCCGCAGCCCGTGTCTCGGTCGGCAAAGCCACAGCGCTCTTCCGACTCGCCATCCACCTTTCTCTTCTACAAAGACGGCAAGAGAAAAGGAGCCCCTAAGACCTTCAGCAGCCGGAGCGGAGTCTCTCGGGTGGAGTCGTTCGAAGACCGTTCCCGACCCCCCTTCATGGCCCTGCCCTTGACCAAGCCCAGGTCCATCTCCTTCCCCAACGCGGACACGTCTGACTACGAGAACATTCCCGCCATGAACTCCGACTACGAGAACATCCAAATCCCGACGAGGAGGCCAGTGCGAACGGGGTTTGCAGAGTTCTTTGACGATTCCACTCGGGCGATGTCCTCCACCAACGAGAATGATGGCTATGTTGACATGAGCAGCTTTACAGGGTTCGAGAGCAAGTCTTCAACGCCACAGCAGGAAACCGAAAGGTATTTTAAACTGATTTACTTAAAGCGGTAGTCTTGACATCTCCCTGCTGAAGAAACAGTTTTATATCCCTGTTCTACTTTTGAATTAATCATTACCATAATGCTGTTTTTCAAAAGATAAAGTTTCCACCTAATCAATGCAGAACACTGATTAAAAAAATTTTGATTCGATATTGATCAGCTACTGTATTTTAATATATCTTCATGAGCTGATATATGAGTTGATTTGCTGATTTGGTTTATATTTTAACGTCTATCCACTTGTATCTAAACCACATCACAGTCATTGATTTCCATTATGGTTTTCATGGATCAGTTTGTGTGAGACAAATGGGTGGCACTGGTTACGTGGGAAGATGTATGGCGGTTATGCTGCATTTTCACTCACTGGGAAAAGGGGAGATTGTGCTAGAGAGAAATGGGGCCCAACAAGATACCCCCTTGTTGTGGCATTGCTTGCACACTAGCTGCCAAATATAGTAATGATTCTCAGCTTTTGTCAACAACGGTTGTCCACTGTTGCTTGCAGTGATTTGAAATCCTTAAGTGGATGCCCATATGTAACAATAGGTATGCCCCTCCAGAGCCATAGAGGTCCTCCAGTGCCATAGAGGTCCTCCAGTGCCATAGAGTTCCTCCAGTGCCATAGAGGTCCCCCAGTGCCATAGAGGTCGTCCAGTGCCATAGTGTCTGTAGTTTTCTTTGAGCTACCTCTACTTTTTTGTGACTGATTTATACCTGGAAACTCCAAGTACTGCTTTATACCTGGTTCAATTACATAATTAAGAGTCAACGCGGAACCAAAGCCCGCAGACGCCATTGCACTCTAGGACCAGGGTTGTCAACCCCCTGGTTTAAACTTTGTTGGGAATAGCATGTGTCTGCTATGCAGATAAGTATGGTGTTTCTGGTCATGTTCTGATGTTAAAAAATCTCAGTTTTTCTGCTTTGTTCTGAAAATGGCTGGTTTGGGTTGCTTGCAACTTTGTGAATGTCGTCACTGGATTCGAGTTTGAATTTGAATTTTTATTTAAACATTTGAGCAAATAAGTTCTTCAGAGGAGGGCTAGACAGCGATGGATTCACTGTCTCGTTTACGCTGTTCTTATTTTTGCTCATGCTGTCTCAGATGCAGTTAGAGTAGTAATTAAAGGGTGACGAGCTCCTGGTGGCCATATCAGTAACAATGCTGTGTGCCATATTTTCTCCTGCGGGATTTGGCTAAATCGATCCAACTGAAAGCGCAGTTAACACAGAGAGACACCGTAAAGTAGCTCCATCTTCATTCACGAATGGGATACTCCGCTGTCTCTCCTTTGTTTCGGAGTTTATCTGGTAAAGCAGTTATCGATTGCCCTGCCTTGAACAGAGACCTGTTTAAATGTCCTCCATTGTGTTAATAATGAGATTTGAGTACAGCCCTCTTCTGGTGCCGCTGTTGTCATTAGCTACGTTGTGCAGCTAATTGTGTAGTTCCCTGAACCTGTCTTTCTCTGACGGGGCTGACTGGTGGGGTACCGCTGTATTCTCCCAGGGATTGCGGTGGCAGTTCTCTGCATTGTCTTGTTTTCAGCGCGGGGTTGACACTTACCCCTCTCCTCAGCAGCTGCCGGGCTGATTCATTGCGAGCGCATTCAAGAATTCATGGCTCTTCGCTCCAGCCAATGGGAAAAGAGCCTTTGGGATGGAATCTGGATGTTAGCTCTGTGACCACGATCAAGGCACTGCCACACGTTGCAGAGGGAATGTGTTTCTCAGCTAGGACCCAGCTTTCATTCTGAATCAAACAAACATGGATCCCAATAAAGCCCCTTATTGTCAGTTGTCAGAGCCATGTGCATGCAAGCAGCGGATCTGTTAAAGCAGAGACCTGTTTCGGACTATTGCTCGTGGTGTATAATAGTGTATCAATTCTGTGCAGAGTACAGAGGAGCATTGGGTTTTCTGGGCATCATTTACCACTATTCACCAAGCAACATTTAGATTTATTTACCTAAATAAGTATCCGATTTATAGATTAGGTTTAGATCAGGTCAGCTTTCATGGAAATGGTTACAGAACACATAACACATCAGTTGCCTGTTCATGAGAGTTCTGTGAAATTCATATGCTATAAATAATGGTCTTTCCTTACATAGTAAACTGCAGTTTTTGTTTTCTGTTGTTTCACCTCTCCAGGGAAATGGCTGGGTTTGTTTTTATTGGTTTTAAAAAAGAACTATTCCTACTGATTTGTGATGGGCTTCACCTTGGAAAAGGACCTGGTAAATGTTAAATTATTCTGTTGTTGGCCTTTAAATCCCCAATTTCATTCATATAAAAGAATATACTGTATAAATAGAACCTGACCGACTTGGAGGTCAGGTGTGATGTCTGTGCACATGCCAACAAAAGAGATGTTTTTTTTTTGCAGAGATTAAAGCTCAGAATTTTCTCCCGAGAGGCCGTTAGCAGCTCGGTGTTGTGAACTTAGGGGTCATGTCTAGAGAACAGCCTGCCCCGGGGCAGAAGGGCTGTCCTGACCTCCCAACATCGCTCTGTGAGCCCCGGCGTGGGCGTGGGGGCGCCAGCAGCAGCGAGGTCATTGCCCGGGCATCCCTGGAGAGGAACTGTCCCGCCCATGGGCTTCCACTGGGCTGTTTACAGGAAATGCGAGACAAGGAGGGCGGGGTGCTCGCCCTGGGTGTGAAGTTCCCAGACTCCCCTGCGGCCCAAAAACAATGAGCTGAGGTGTGGCACCGTGGCCTCACAGAAAGCCGCTGTCGCGAAAGACTGGCCTCGAAACCCCCCGAAGTCCTTGTTATTGTCACTCCCTGTGCCGAGCTGCCTACTGTACCCAGGACGCTCCTTTGCTGTGGGAGACTCCACAGCTGTTCCCAGAGACCTCCCCTCTCTCTCCGCAGCAGGTCTACCATCTTTGCAAGGGAGATGCAAGGGTACACACTGTTAATGACATTCCGTAAAGTTATACCAGGCTGTCATGCAACATTATAGTGTGTCTAGGTCTAACTGCTTTGCCTAAGGTGTGTATCGAAACTGAACTCTACAAGCCAGCCTAGTTGGTAAAAATAAAAATAAATGGGAAAGCTTCAAATGAAAGACGTGTTAAATGTGCCACACACGTTTCTGTACACCTGTATACATGTGCCACACACGTTTCTGTACACATGTATACATGTGCCACACACGTTTCTGTACACCTGTATACATGTGCCACACACGTTTCTGTACACCTGTATACATGTGCCACATACGTTTCTGTACACATGTATACATGTGCCACACACGTTTCTGTATACCGGTATACATGCGTAGGCACACATGTTGAAAGCTTTCTCTCGAAACAAAATCATGTTCATACTTTAACCGCTGAGGAACTCCAAATGTCTGAACACAGCTTAAATCCTCTGTTCCTTTTTGGCAAGCAGTGAAATTGCCCAGAACAGAACTTTCTTTCCCTTTTTACAATGGCCCTGTTGTCAATAGATCGGTTTGTTTTTTATATATAAAAAATACTAAAGAGTGTCTATTTGTTCATAAGGCGAAAACCACATGAAGGACAGTGCTGACCAGGCATAGGTTTAGGGAAAACACAGAAAGAGATTACATGAATATCTGCGTGTTAATAGTGTGTTGTATTGCATTATCACAGTGACTTAATCCTGTTGGATATTTACTGTGGGGTCCCTCTCAGGATTTAAACCAACAACCTAATGGT
>JAOVYW010002647.1:0-14862 GCA_025775045.1 Hiodon tergisus
TCTTCCTCTTTAGCTTTCCTGTATCCTCGACTGCAGTTTATCTGTATCTTCTTCTTTTGCTTTCCTGTATCCTCGACCACAGTTTATCTGTATCTTCCTCTTTAGCTTACCTGTATCCTCGACCAGAGGTTTTCAACTTTGTTTTACCAACTACCTGTATCTTCTTCTGCAACTTACCTGTATCATCTTCTGCGGTTTACCTGTATCTTCTTCTGCGGTTTACCTGTATCATCTTCTGCGGTTTACCTGTATCTTCTTCTGTGGCTTACCTGATTCTTCTGCAGGTTTTCATCCTTATTTTACCAACTGCTCCGCTGTATTCACAAGCTTTCTCTTGAAATACCCATCCATGGTTGTTACTCTGGCCTTACCACTGTAATTAAAGCATAATTAAAATTTCCGTTGCCTAATTCACACTTCACTGAATCTAAATATTAGTTAGATGAAAACAAACAACAGGAGTTTAATGCTTCCAAGTACCATGTTTCCTTTCTTTAATTAAAATCATTGCTAACCACCTGATTGCCAAGATTAACACATGTTAATTATTTTAGTTTGTGTAGCGGCTAAATAATTTCAAACCGATTGATGATTTATTGTCTGTGTATTTGTAATAAAAATAATACAACATATTTTCTTTTGCTCATTTGTATCCTTTATCGTAGGCCTAACAAAATTTGGAAGTAGCCCTTGAGGTTTGCATACTTCTGGTTGAAAAACCCTATCTTAGATTAAAAAGTATGAAGAAAACAAGCATTCAGCCTCGCTGCGATGGCCGATATAATTAGCACCGTTGGGAGCCGACATTAAATTATTAGTACTTAGATTACACCCTGTAATATAAGAGGAAAATGAAGCATCTTTATTGCCCCAAGAGAAGGACAACAGCGAGATTAAGGTTCATGTCGGTGCTGGATTTTCAGCAACAGATTGTTTCAGACCGTTCCGTCTCTGTGGTGACTTGACGCACATAGTGAGCAATCGGTGGAATGCCCCCCCCCCCCACTCTTCGGAAATAAGCCCCTGTAAGGTACCAGCAGGCAGGGGAAGGAGGGGGTGCGATCTGGCCCTGGTGGCAGGTACTCACCCACGCCACTCCAATGGTTCCACGTTCCAGGTTTCCTGCCAGGCAAGCTGCTTCGCTTCTAATGAGGTACACGTCTTAACCAGGGATTAGGGCTCCGACGGGGCAGGGGTGGGTACAGTGTGGATTACAACGGGGTCCAAGAGATGAGGAGTGACCTTGACAATAGAGGAAGGTGGAACAGCCCGTTTCGTTCGCCGTGGTCGTCGGCGACCAGCTGGTCCCTGGCCTGGACGAGCCAGCTGGCCGCGATGCACTCTCCCCTGATCGGAAAGCTCTGCTCGGTATGGTTGTGTCTCCCAGTCCCCCAGCCTGGGCACTTCAGGACTGGACCGCTTCACATTTTCATGGAGATGGACTAAAACCAAATCAGCTCCTGCCAGTGTGAACTGAGCCCTGAGTGTGGAAAAAGTTATAGTCAGTATGTTTATTTTTAAATGCTTCAAGCTTTCCCAGTTTCTGTGTCCACTCTCCTCATCCTATTTATAACGCTCTGTACGTCTTTCAACACTCTTTATCAATGGGAGGTACTCCTTAATCAGATTAGTATACGGGTTCCGCCTCCACGGCACACACCTAACACTGATGTTTTCACAAGCTAGGAAATACGCACACACATGCACACTCGACGCGCACACACCCAAATGCACACAGACACACACAGACACACAAAGATGTGCAGGCACGCGCACCCATACATACGCTCACACAGTTGTACACACACGTACGCACACGCAAACGCAAACACACCCGCGCACGCACGCACCCACACACACACACGCACACACACACACACACACAAACACACACACATACACACACAAACACGCACAGACACACACACACACAAGCTCACAGACACACACACACAAAAGCTCCTTTTACTACAATCTTTCATTTCACTTCTCTTTTTTTGCCCTCACATTTTGCTCCACTGGCCAAATTGGAGCCTATTGGATTTATTTATTTATTTTCACCTGCTTACCATTCCTCTTCCTCCTGATATTCATCTACTCTGTCAGCAGAATTTGTTGTCCGTCACTTTCTCACCACCGGGACGGCGCTCTGGAGCATCGCCAGGGAGACGTGCTCCCCAGGGAAACGGCTTGATTAGGTTCCCCGATCAATAAAGCGGCGCGCGGCGAAATGAGATGCGCCGGCAGGGCCTTTTGTTTTTGTCTGGAGACGTTTGGGTTCTGATGGGCCCCGCCGCTGAGCACGGTCCTCCCTCCCTATATCATTTTCATCCCCCCTATTCATATTTAGCTCTGGCTGGGAGCAGGCTTGTAGATAATTCAATAAAAAGAGCTGAAAAACGCTGGTCTGGGTTCTTCTCTCTCTATTATATCCTGTGAACCTGTCCTGGTCCTTCTGGGTTGTTTTTTACATTCTGTTCCAAAAAAGTAATAAAACCCCCAGATGTTATCATTGTATAAATTACCAATAGGAAACTTGTTTCTCTTAGAGATCGAGTGATGCTGATTCGTCATTTGTCCGCCCTTTGCTAATTTCACCTTTGTGAAGCAAAACATTACATCTGGTGGTAGCTTCTGGATGACCGCCCTGGTTCTGCTTGAGAGATCTACATTCTGCCTAGGCTCCAAGCTATAACAGATCCTCGCTCTCCGACCCCGGGTTCTGCCTGGCAGATCTGCATATTAGTTGGACTCTAGACTATAACAGATCCTCTCTGAACTCCCAGTGCCTCTGCCACTGAGCCTGTCCATGTTGGAAGGGTGCCGAGGTTACACCCTTGGAGCCCTTGGAGCCAAACCAGGGGGCTTCTCTCCTGAATCCCTCTGATGTGGAGCCTCCCTCCGTTCACCAGAGTTCTGGGCTCGCGTTGTGTCCTGCTCATCGACAGCTAGGCTGCATCTGAGGGCTTTGTGAGGATGGTTTTGGGTCCGCCCGAGACGTTGACTCATGATGACCCTGCCCACACGTTTGAATGGGAGTTTCAGGGTCTCAGCAATAATCACGCCACCCCATCCCCTCATTCATGAACGCCAGCCCGCACGTATAGCACAAAGACCGCCCGTTGTCCGGCAACAGCTAGAACAGCTAGGCAGTTTGTGCGTTGTCTTTGACAGTGAGTTGAACTTGAAATGGGTTTTTCTGACAGTATATTTCATGCTTTCAGGACCGGTCAGCGGAAAGGATAAAGATTCACCAGAAAGACCAAAAGAGTAAGAGTAATGAAACACATTGTTTTTGCAAAAAAAATTGCTATGCAATGTTTTAGATGCTGAATAGGATCCCCTCTTCATCCAACCATGTCCAGCTGCTCAAAATAAAATACGCCTGTACAAGAAATATTTGCTAATATATATATATATATATCTTTTTTTTTTTGCAGAACAGCAAATTGCTTATGAATTTTTCCTTTTTTTTGCAGAACAGCGATAGCTCTGGCTTTTGCTCTCACAGGGCAAAACCATGACCCTTGAGAAACGCGTAGACCTGTTCAGAAACTCAAAAGTGAAGACCGGTGGGTCAATACTGGCTGTACTGGAATCGCTGGGTGTGTAAAATGCGTGGAAAACACTCCAGTTTTCGTTTTTTTAATAATTCATTTTGCTCAGAGCCCTAGGTGAATTCAGCCCAGATGGCAGATCATCTTTTGCAGGGTTATAACTAGGTCAACATGAGTGGTGAAATCACCCAGGACACAACGGACTCATTTGAATGTGGAAACATAAATATCTATATACAATACAGTGTCGTCCCTTAATCTGAGGCAATCCCGGGGACACACCCTAGACTCTGAGGTCACGCCCCTCGACCAGAGACAGACTGATGTATCTGAATGTGGCTCTCTGAACAAGAGAACGTGCTAAGCGCTAACCGTTACAGGTGTGTGAAAAAGAGAGACAGCAGAACCGCCATTTTCCCGTTCCGTGGCGACCTAATGCTTTTCAGGCATTGCATGAAGCCGTTTCCCTCACTTTCCAGCAGAATGCTAAAGGATGCTAAAGTCTGCTCTCTCTCTCCGCTCTTTCTCAGAGTGGACCATTCACCGAGGCCCTTGTTTCAGCAACCCATTTGCCCAGCCTTTGTCAGCTTATGGACGTTTTAGCGATAACTGTCAAATTTGCTATTAACAGGACAGTCTGTCTGAAATCAAAGCAAACGGATGGCGTTAAATTTTAACTTCCAAGGCCTCGTTTGAGTCTGTGCAGTTCGAAAAAAGGCTGGGCACAGCGCTTTTTGTAAACATCTCGGCAGAGTGGCCGCCAGTTTTTATGCCTTCTGTTTCAATCGCTGGTCTGATTCAGATCAGTGTAGAGAGGGCAATTCACAATTTGTTTATTTTGTTCATTCCTTTCATTGGCCACAGTCTGACTCACACGAGAGACTCAGTTTATCAATGAAATGAGTCGGTGCAAACAGGGCTGCTGGGAAAAACATAACAACATAACCAGGAAACAACGGCGTAAGCACTTGCCAGTCGGTTTTATAGCAACACCATTCCTAGACGGATAAAACTGGGAGTGCTTGCTTTAGAATTTGTTTGAATATTCAAAAAATAACAAATTTAAACAGCTAGCTTCAACTGTCTTTATTCTGGACTTTTTTTTAATGTTGTGTCACAACCTAAAGGTTAATGGTGAACAATTACATTAACCCCTGATAGACCGCCCAGGACCATCTGTCCAACACCTTGGAAACCGAAAGCGGTTTAGCCATTTTTAAAGCAGTTTGCCAGTCCGTGTTTTCCCACTGTTTCTCGGGAGTCTCGACCGCTGTTCCTTGGGGTCAGTGGACCGGTTTTTATTTTTTAACTAATTAATGTATTCCTTATGGAATGTGTGTCCGGTTCAACACTTTTTGAGACAATACTGTTGCCTGCATGATTAATGTATAATCATCTCCAGCTAACAAGAGCAAAACAGTGATTTAATTAAGTTTTCATTCCTAACTGGTTCTGGCTTTTAGCTGAGAATTTGGTATTCAGCGATGCCCTTAATGGGATTGATTGGTCAGCTGATTGAGTAAATTAGACAGCAGACAACTGGAATAATGAATGCGTGATGGCTGGGTCCGTGTGACATCACTCAGTGGCTGCCAGTGTGCGCTCTTCCTGCCTAATGGTGCCATGACCCAGGGGTTAAAAGTCACTCAATATGTGTTGCTCCCATCTGTGGGGTTTTGATTGTGGGACACCATTTCATCTATATATCTCTATCGTGTTATAACGGACAAGAACAAATGCTATCATCAACTCTGATTAACACACAGAAAGCACCTTGTTTGGCCGAGGAATTTTGACACTTTTTAAAAAGACTTACCTCTTCACCTCCTCCAAGTTGTCATGGTAGTTGCCTATCGACTATGCACTGAAAATAAAATGAATTAAATCTGAATTAAGTTAAATGGAGTTCATTAGTATTTAAGTCTGTAATCTATATAAATACACATGCACAGCAGATCTTATAATGGGAATGTCATAGCGTCTCTCCTATCTATTTTTGGTCCTTGTAGTTCTGGTCCACTAAGACCTCCCCGATGGAGGTCGGGCTGTGTTCAGACAACAGACCCTTTACCATGGCGATCGAGTTGTGTTCAGACAACAGACCCTTTACCATGGCGATCGAATTGTGTTCAGAGAACAGGCCCTTAACCATGGTGGTCGATCCGTGCTCAGAGAACAGGCCCATAATCACAGCGATCGAGTTGTGTTCAGAGAACAGGCCCTTAACCATGGTGGTCGATCCGTGTTCAGAGAACAGGCCCTTAAACATGGTGGTCGATCCGTGTTCAGAGAACAGGCCCTTAAACATGGTGGTCGACCCGTGTTCAGAGAACAGGCCCTTAAACATGGTGGTCGATCCGTGTTCAGAAAACAGGTCCTTAAACATGGTGGTCGATCCGTGTTCAGAAAACAGGCCCTTAAACATGGTGGTCAAGCTGTGATTCCCCCACACACCTTTTCCTTTCAGCATCATTACAGCTAGGTTTCTAAAAATGTATTGCAATGAATATTGTGTAATCAACACAGCACAGCACAACACAGAAGCATATGAGATTATCAAGTCTGACATTGGCTGACATTAAATGCTGATAATGTAAAGACACTGGATACCTCCATATAGTGTTATTTGTTGATATGTGTCCAGGAGTTGTTGTCTATACAGGGTGGCAGAGTGCATTATGCTCTGTGAGGAGTAGTGTATATAACGTTATTTCAGAAATAACGTCTGAAATATGGCTCAGCTGGGTACGACCCCCCCAAATCCCGATATACCTCCAGCCTGCTCATCCTGAAGTTCCCTCAGCTGATCTGAGCTCAGGTTTTTTGATTCCCCATAATCACAGTGTTCAGGACACCCTTGGCTTTCATCGTGATTATTTCAGCCACGGGCCGGATTCGGGGAAAAAGGTGCCCACGCATCCTTTTACCAAGAGGTCATGTCCCATCTAGGGGGCGCTATGGAATGAAATTGAGCCTGGTCTGTCAGAAAGAGGAGCAGGGTGCAGATTCGGGCAGTGGCAGATGAAGAAAAATTGGCCTTTTCCCATGACAGCGGTATCACGACGGCCATTAAGGGCATCGCTGATTAATACTAAATTTTGCGACTAAAAGCCAGAACCAGTGACAAAATGAAAGCTTAATTAAATCACTGTTCAGCTCTTGTCTCACTTAACTGGAGATGGTCAGTGAAACATGAGGCACTTGTTTTTGCGTTTGATTTATGGTTGACCTTGAAGGAAGGAGTTGGGCTTGGGGCATGGTTTTGAATGATGTGGCTTGATCAATACATTGTTTTCCTTTGTCTAGACTTCAATCGATAAAGATCCCGCTCTATAATAAGGATCATCTTGCAATGGAAAAAAGAAAAAAGAAAAAAGATGCTCGCGGCCGTGTTCTTTTATTTCAGGTTGGCACAGTCGTCCGTGGTCGCTCTCTTGTGAGGAGGAGGCGTTCGGCTCCTCTTCGGTGACACTGCAAGGAAAGTGTCTGGCGGTCGTTTTCTGCAAACATTCCGTCGTACAGACAGATGCGAACGGCAAATGCGATTCGCATTTGATCAACGCTTCTTACTTTTCATTCTCTACTACAAGCAAACGATGCTGAGTACCTGACTTTGATGTGCCGTTGTGCGTTTATCCTTCGTTAATTTTACGAAGCATAGAATTTATATAAACATACACAGCGGCAGAAACCCCGTCGTTCTGCAGCCCGATCCATTTAAGGAATGTGCTTTTGCTTGTACAGAAATCTGATATTTTTACCAGCTTCCGTCACCCGCCCGATACTGTCCCTCCCAAACAAAAAGCCTGTGACAGTCGGGCAAAATTGCAACCATAAATCATATGTCAAGAACAGTTAAATTTTATCTGCAAAACTACCCGGGCTAAACGGCCAACAGCCAATCACAGGCTGCCAATCATAGATTACGTGACGATATAATGTAAGCTTTAATGCGTAACGTACGACATTGCAATGTAAAACGGCAATTACCGCGTCAGAATCGAAAAGGGGATTTAAATGTTTTTTTTTTAAAAAGGATGAGATCATGCTTTTTCGGCACCAATGCTTCCCGTTAAAACATTTTATACGTTCGCACATTGTATCCGTCCATTTCTGGCGCTTATGTAATGCTGTTTTGTTTTCTGATAAATTGCTTTTTGGAGAGCCCATCACCTGGAATAACTCTGCACACAAAAACTTTGGGAAATATAAAAGCCACTGGTCCTATAAAAATGCAGAATGCCTTGTTTAATATCACGCTCAGTGCATTCTGACTATCATCGGTTTGTCTCTGTAGAGTAACCTATCCTTGTGTTTTCTAATTTTATATAGCGACCTATAACCCCAAAAAACGGACGTTTTACAGGAGCAGCCTTCGTTTTTGCACCGATTACTAGTGTCAGCTTTTACGTATTAAAACAACAAACCCTCGAAGATGGGTGTCAACCTGTGGTTTAGAGTGGCATACAGGGCCAATCCATTTTGACATAGTTATCTTTATTGTCCCACAGAGCAGAACATTAATTGGGTCCAAATTAAGTGTCCACCAGGGCATGGGCAGCGACATTTCATGAATTTAAATGACTCTTTTCTGCGTGTTAGCCTAACATTGGAACCTCTGCCTGCCACTTTCCGGGCTGATTGCTTCTCTCTGGGTTCCAAGGCGCGTGAACTCTGCTGGGAAAACTTTCTCGCTCGGGCGATTTGATGTCGCAAAATTAGTCATCTTGGACCAATTTTTCTTACAAAGTATTGTTTTGATATTTACACAGGGATAGTAAGGTTTCAGCATAAAATAAAATAAAAAATACTGATAAGTTCATCGAAAGTAGCCTTGAACTAATTGCAGGATATCTATAAATATTGGTGAAAGAAGTGACAAACCCCTTATGCTGCAGTTAATTAGCAATTTAGGTGCTTCATGTATTTCTATGTCAGGTGGTCCAGCTGGGGTTGAGCGAGCCCTGGCTTGTATCCAAGCAGCACTACATCTCCCAGAGATCATTGCTTGTGATCCACAGCCTACCTTGAGGCCCATTAAGCTGCCTCTGTTGTGGTCTTGATGGCCGTCTGCCTCTTGGTTCCTTTCGATGCCCGGTGAGATGAAGAAGGAGAGATCTTCCCATCCTGTCCGGGCTCCTTGTTGCCACGCTCCTACCGTCCTACTGGCTCGCTCTGTCATAATTGTCTGAACGGATGCTGTATCCCAGCGTGCCTAGATCACTCCTCACCGGTTTTGCGGTGATAGAAGGGATTTGTGTGTCTCCAGTGGTAAGGTGGAACTTGTCAATGAAACTTGTTTTCCCCTTCTTCAGGACCACGGATCTTGACTTTGCTGGCTTGAGACTCGTTGATACCCAGGCTGACGAGCTTCTCCAACCCCTGCAGAATCTACCCCCGATGATGTTTTATGCTCCAGTTCTTCATGAATGCTGGAGAATTGGTCAGTGGGCCTCTGCTTCCCACCTCCACTGATTTCACCGGAATGTTCTAGGCAAGGACAAACAGTGAATCATTGAAATAATGTAGCCAGGTAGGACTCCCTTCTCCTACCTGTGTCTTTCAGATGTCATGGACCCAGGGGTGACTTACAGAGAGAGATGGTTCTGAATCGGTTGATGTTCTTAGCGTTCTCCTCCATTGAATACCACTTCACATCTCCTGCACATCTCCACGGTGCGACCGTGCCTTTTCTCCAGATTACCTTCAGCTCCAGGGCCAGTGTAATAGCTTTGGTTAGCTCTTTTAGACTTTGTCTAGAAAGACACTTGGTAATTCAGAATGTGTTCAAATATGAACTGGGTGTAGCAAAGGCTATTCTCTTGAGAAAAGGGGGGACACCAAATAAAATATCTAGCACTGTTAAGAACACAAAAATGCAGATGATAACATGGAAAATAGAGTTGTTTCATGCAATATTATTACAAATAATACCAATATCGTGTTCCCATATGTATAACATCATCCATTCTTTTGACCACAATTGAATCACAAGTAGGTTGTGTCTTTTTCTGTAAGCATATGTTTTTGTATATGATTAATTAATGAAGATTTATCGTACACATGTGATACATATATAGATCAGGGGGGCAGGGGCAGTGCACGTAATGTAATCTTAAAACGTGATTGAAGAAGGAGAGTTTCAAGTTTTTTCAAAATAAATGGTGTCAATCAAGATTGTTTACTAAGCAAAGAATGTTAGCTTAATTGAAATGTACGAGTGCATGCTGAAACACCGAGTCACTGATAAGGCTCACCCTTTTCTATGTGCGTAAACCACCCTGGCCCATCTGAATTTTCTGCTTTCCGTTCATAACGAGCCCCGGCAAATACGCACGGTGCAGAGTTGCCGTTTCCGGAAAAGACGGAAATAACGGGACGTGCTTTTTTTTGATCGCGGCAGGAAGGGAACAGTGTGTCCTTCTCAATCCATTAACCCGAAAAGCCCATTCATTCTCCCTCTCTCTCCAGAAGGGCTTTGGGTTTAACGACTTTGGAGAGAGCGGCGGTGGAAATGGGGGGGGCAGAAATATCACAGTCCAGATGATCGGTTTCTCCTTCTTCTTTTATTCTCCCATCAATTACTCCATTAAGAGCTCAATAAAACAAACATAAAGTACATTGTAGGTGAAGCAGGAACAGGAAACCATCTGTTTCCCCGGAATGGAAAGACTTACGGCCTCTTCCGGAGATTTCGTCGCGGTTCGTAAACAGATTTTACTGTCCTGACGCTTGGGTCATTATGATGAAGTGACTGTCGTCGTTGCCATGACTCCCCCCCCCCCCACCACCACATTTAAAGAATCATAGTTGAATGTGGAAATCTGTATTGGCCAAAACACACTTTATCTGACATCAAATCAAAGCTTTGGCAGCCTGCTAATTGCAATTTATTTGATTATTTAATAGAATTTTCTTTTTTATCTTCCAAAAATAAAATGCTAATTAATAGAGTACGGTAAATTGTAATTAACGGGTTACCAATGCTTTTATTTGAACCCAGCCTGTATCATGGTATTTGTAGAATTTTTGTGTAATTGAGCTGGAATGTGAGGATACAGATAATTTTAGATAACTTTATCATTCTCTCTCTGTCTATTAAGACTCAGTAAACACAGTGGATTGAACAAAGTGGATCAAATGCCCCTTCGTACTCTGTATACACACAACCTGATAGAACCTTGTCCAGGTGAAAGAACGAGCAAAAAAGGCAGGGAAGGAGAACTCCCGACCATAACGGAACATTAAGTTCCCGGGAACGTGCCCAGTTCGGCGCGCACGGGAACCGCGCAGATCCTTTTCTCGGCATTAAGAGTCGTAATTCACTTCTGATGTCTCTCAAAAACAAAAAAAATCCCGCGAGGAGGAAGGAAGTGGACTGGCTTTGTTGGCGCTGCCACAGACGCCCCGCTCGGTAAAATGTGAGGAGATGCTGTGGGGGGGGCACCGCCACTGAGTCTGCAGCTCGGCGCAGCCAAGTTTAAATCCGCCGAGAGGGGGGGCAACCATATCTTCAGAATGTATTTGCAACTTGAGTAAGTTTCCCTGTGTTAAAATAGTGGTGCAGTGCTTTCAAAATGATTTTGTCAGCAGTATGAAGGCCCTCGATTGCGCACGTAGCATCCCATACATAAGTCGCTTGGCCACACTGGGATTGGCCCCAGAACCTTCTCAAGATGGTGTGGCCAACATACTTTCCTCCTCCAACAGCTTTTTCTTCAAGATCTAAGAAAATTTTTATTCCTGGCATTGCCGTCACTATTACGAACGGCCTTATGACCCTTTACCCTCCCCTGAAAAACACCGCATATTCTTATGGAGACATATCTCTGTGGGTTACAAACTGCGACAACACCTCACTGTGTTCTGAAAAAGGAACTTTGGTACCACCAATGGTGTTTTTTTCTTTTCCATGTGGCATTATCACCTCATTTAATACATTTTTTGTCACTTTAGGTTTATAAGTTACTTTAAGTGCTTTAAAATTAAACAGGAATTTTTTGTTTAAACATATCAGTCTAATACCAAGTCGATCTCTCCAGTGCCTCAAAGGGGGCCAATGATGAAAGGCCTGATTCATCCCTATGATTCCAGCTAGTCTTTTCACATTATGGAAAACAGGTTTGTATTGATTAGAACCATATTAGATTTAATATAAATATATGTTCACCTACCTATTCTCCACAGTGTTTACTGATACTGATCCTCTGTGTTTTTTCTGTGATATTAATGTGAGCTCTGGTGAGCTCTGTAGTGGCCCTTGGTGAGAATCAGACCAAGCAGAAGTGTTGCCACAGTGTTGCACTCCACCCCTCTACATTTCGGCACAAAGTCAAACCCAATGGCTGCATTACCCTGTACTTGCCGCCGTCTTGCCTACCTTAAGACCCCCGAAGGCGTCCCGTGTCACGTGATCAGGTACTTAACGAGGAGGCTGGGAGAATGTCGGCTGCCTTACACAAACCACCCCGTGAAACGTTCCCCGAAAGGCCACCCTGCAGTGACCTTCCTGTGGGGCCCCTCTCTGGCCCACACAGACAAAGGCAAAAACGCGCATAACCTCACTACGGCCCTGTCTGTATAGCCCAAAGAGTTTAACCTTTCTGTTCCTCCTCACATGCCTTAGAGAAACCTCTGGCCAATCCCGGATGAGTAGTTACATTCCATAAAATCTGACTAGGCTTAAATTGTGTCCGCGATTACAGGCTGAAACTCGCTTCCTTGAATTTCCGAGGTGATTTCTTGTCGCTCTTTCTCCCATTTCAATTCAGTTAACTCAATTTAAATCAATGGACTGAGACCATTCACTCTAGTGCACTTCACAAGAGCGGGATCATATTTACCTAACAACTCAATCACTGACAAAAACGTTTCAGTGCTTTGCTCAGCGATTTTTCCCACTATGCCCTTCGAAAGCCGTATCGCTTACCGCTAAAGTAAGTGTAACGAGCGTAAGCCTGGTTAGCACTCGGGTTAGCACTCTTTCACTTTGAGTCCAGCCAGTCTCCGACAGTCTGGTCATTTTTCCCACGTCTGCTGCCACATGTGAAGAGGTGATTTCCGGTTCTTTGATTTCCAGAGAAATACCAGGTCCTTGATTCCGACAGCCCACCATTGTGGATTGTTCAGCATGTAATAGAGTATTCTATTATTTTGCCATAAACAGTGTCCCATTCAGTTTGTTACCTGTGTGACCCTGTGTCTCCCGCTGTTCATAGTGCACCCCTGGCGGGATGTTATGGTTACTGGAATCTGATTTGAATCTGTTATCATAAGAAGCCGCAAGGGGACTCGCCGCGGTTTGATTGGCTCTAGTCAAGACAAATTTACACATTTCCCAATGACCTCTGTGAATACATTATATATATATATATATATATACCATTCAATTTATGATATCCATGCACAGTTATCTAGTTTACAGAAGGTTGTACTATCAACAACATTGCTTGGGTGAAAATCAGTTTTTATGTGTCCAACAGGGGGCCCTGTTTATTTATAAAATAAAAATAAATAAAAAGAGGAAATAAATAAAGCTAATCACACTCTGTAACCTCTTTCCTGACCCCATATCATGTCACTGAAACCAGTTTGGAAATTTCTGTGGCAGGACGGAAATCGTCAATCCCGGGTTCTGTTTTAAGACGTCAGTGACTGACAGCGAATGTCTTTAACCTGCTGAGCTGCCACGAAGGACAGATAACAGTGAGTCTGCCAAGGGGAAAAGTTAAATATAACACAGGATGAAACCTTGGGGGGGGCGACCATGGTCCTTTTCTCTCTTTAAAAATCACACTGCCGCTGTGCTGAAACCCAAAACGTCGTCCTTCGCAGCTGTGTGGCAGAAGCTGACATGGGTTTTCATGGCACTTGCCAAACAAAGATAATGCTTTCTTTTCATTTCCTCTCTATTACTTTTACTTTCTTTTCCGCTGATTCAAATTCAAATACAGTACAGTGTAAGTGCGTGGCGCTCGACTTTAGTTCCTAATGCAATTCTCGGGATGCTGCTGGGAATGATCTGAAGCAATTGAGCTTCAGGTGAAAATGTGAAACAGCTGAGCTTCCTTAGTGTCTGACCTGTTGTTTGGTCAGGAGCAGGGATCTCCCCCTGTTACTCACATCCCCAGTAATCACACGTGATGTGTAATAATGGGGTTCTTTACCACTCCAATGGCTCTGCAGTGTTCAATCAATTGCCAAACTGTACAGGCTCTGAATGTTATGAGTGTGGCGGGATTTTGTATAAAGTCCTAATAAAGGCATTATATACCATGTGCAGAAAAACCTTGAGTGGTGCAAAACGTAAGTCTGGTCGTCAGAAGTGTTATTAATACAGAAGTTTTTCCGGCACGACAAGCGTTTGGACTGAGGATGTGAGCAGACTGCACAACAGTAAGGAGTTAGAATGGCACAGAACCAGCTTTGACACCGAGGGAGGACTGCAAGGCAACCAGCAGTAAATTAAAGTGACAACTGTGATGGAAGGCACGCTGTGATGGCCGGGCCCGCGGCCAGGCCCAGTAACGGCCAGGCCCAGTGGCGGCCAGGCCCAGTGGCGGCCAGGCCCCTGCCCAGATCAGGCCCGCCCCCGTAACGCGGCGTCTGGACAGCCTTCCCCCGCTTCCTCCCCGTGCCATGGGGAGGCGGAGGTGCGTCGCGGAGGTGCGTCGCGGAGGTGCGTCGCGGAGTGCTAAAGCGACCCCTGAGTGGCCGGGCGCTGGCGTTCAGGTAGCCTGGGCTTCAGCACACACACACACCCCCCCCCCCTCTCCTGCCGCTCCTCCATCTGTCCCTCGCCGGAGCTGTCAGCCCCGGGACACGTCACGTTCGCCTGTTCCTCTCAATATGACCAAAGGCAACCCGCTCACCTGTCCACCTCCACCGGGCCCTGGCGTCCGGCAGGCGGGGGGTGGGGGTGGGGGTTAGGGCATCCATCTGTGTACGGAGCGTCTGGTTTAAACATTCTGCCTCATGTGAGCAGTGAGTTGCGCTCGATTGCATGTCATTAAAAGTTATATAACACCCACACACACATAAACATTCTGTATTGTTTCTGTTGCGCACTCACTGTATACAAACATGTACAAAAAAGTTAAAAAACTTGGCTCTTGGCTCAGGGACAGGGAATTCTATTCTCAATGACGGACAGCACTCAGAAGCATGTATAAAAATTCTTCAAATAGATTCATCATACATATTAATTTCGGCGAGTTCAAAAGTATCTCCCAATCAAGATAGAAATGTTTCACCATGGGATTAAGGTGATCACTCAGAATTTTGTAACTTTGTAACGATTTCTATT
>JAOVYW010002648.1:0-14859 GCA_025775045.1 Hiodon tergisus
ATCTGTTTCTTTTCTAGGGAAACTGACGAGTTTCTTGTATAGATAGTGAGATACATATGCACCAGCCGCACTATTCCGCTAAATAATTTTTTTTTTTGTGGGTGGGAAAAATAAAAAGTGGCATTATTTGTTAAAAATATGCATAATTCAGGATTCATTCGTTTGTAATCAGTTTCTGTGCTGAAACATTAATTAAAAGTAGGACTGCAGTGTTAATGACCGAAGATTGTCGGTTAGAAACCCAAGATTGTTGCACCACCTGATAAAAGTTACTTGACCCAAATTGCTTCAGTAAATGGTTCTAGATAAGAGTGCCTCGTAACAAACCATGGCGTAATTAAGATTGCGGTTGTCCAGGTCTAACGTAATTCCGTGGTAATTTCACTCGTAACAGTTTGCGTCCAGAAACAAATGTTGCTTAATAAATATTAAAAGAATAAATGGGCCTATATATAAGAAATAGACGTCTTTTATTTGTAGTCTATTTTAGATAGACTAATAAAGCCTATTCTCAAAACCTAAATTAATCAGTCACAAACACGATTATCATTCAGATTAAAACAAAATACTATTTGTGAGAATACGTATTTTTACAACGTGCCTAGCAGATGGTAGGCTCCATCTGTTAGAGAAAAGTGCATTTTCATTCAAAGACTGATGATGATTTGCCTGACATGATTAGCCTATGCTGTTTGGGAAGAAAGCGCTTTGTTGGAATAGATGCGTAGTTTTACATCAGGGGCATTTTGTCTTGACGTGCAGAAAGTTGGATCACCTGTGGTGCAAAACTGTATCATGATGATTTTTTGCTAAACGTTGCTTCCTAGGTATGCCATAATTCGCTATTACAGAGGGTAAAAATATTGCTATATATACTAAAGGTAAACGATTTTCATTAGAATGTATGAGCACAGCAAATCGACTCCTTATAAGTAGTGAATGAAACCGAAGCAAGGATTTACTGCCTAGGCAGCCAACAGTTACAATGACGTTATTTCCTGAGGTTGGCGGCGAGAGCGTGGTACTGCAGTCTTCTGGAGAACAGAAAATCCGACATGGAAACAAACACTGAGCACAGAACGTGTTCGTGGATACTACTAGCGTTATAGCTTTTACGAGAGTGACAACAAGCCATAATAACGTTCATCCTTCTTTTTAAAAATACAGATATTTTGCGAGTACATTTATTTAAAATATTTTACTTGTACCAGTGTAGTAGCTATCACGCACCATGGCGGAGAGAAGTGGCCGCCTAAGCTTCCCGGGGAGCGGGGCGCTAAACAGACCCGTACCGATGAACCTGTTCGCCACTTGGGAAATTGACGGATCGTCCCCAAGTTGCATTCCAAGGTATTCCTGTTTTTCACTCAGCGTTATTGTAAATTTTGAGATGCGTGTTAAAGTTTTGTGGATATGTAGATTTAGAATGCACGATAATTTGCCAACACATGTGTATCAGCACTGGTATGTTATTTCGACAAATGACCGCTGCCTTGTGGACTGCATTCCAAGCCTGAAAAAGCCGGGTGCCAAGCAAGCAAGCAATGGAATGTAGATTGCTTGTAATAGTTTGTTTACGGTGATAAACTGTTTATTCACTACCATGTTTATTTGTCGTTACGATTATAAAAAAAATATAATAGTCTTACGAAGTATCACAGTCACTCAAGACCGCCTATTTTCAACCAGTCTCACTTTGCAGAGCTAGCTAGTTTGTTGTCGTTGACCCCTCAATCGTCGAGATTCGTGCAGCTGAATATTTATTTTATGTGGGAATCTCTGTAGTGTTATTGGAAAGTATATTGCGTAAAAATGTAATTCTTATTTCTCATTGCTGCAAATGGATTCTGCAAATAGTCGCAAAATCACGACGAGGTAGTTCAGCCGAACAAATGATGCAATGAGTAATTCAGCTATTTTCTTAGAAAATGTTTATTTTCTCAAGTATGCTGTATGTGTGAATGTTTTTTGTTTTTTAGCATTTGTTTCTGCATAGTTTTTATTTCTATGCATAGGAAATGCAAATGATATTGTGACTAAAATTTAGCAAATTCCGAATACTTAACCAAGCTAAGTGTTTAAAGTACATCCAACGTTATCGTCGGCTTTAAAATGTAATGCTGTTTATTTTATCAATCGCAGAGTGTGCCTTATTTAAGGTTATTTAAATGTATTTTTAAAAATCCATCCATCAGTCTGTAATCATGTTGGACAAGTGGCCGTTTTTAGGTATCTTCCTTTTGAGGTTTGAAGTGGTTAAGAGACCACAGAATGTTGTGATTTCCCCACCCAAGGTTTTAGAGGAAAGACCTATGGAACTAAGAGAATATAGGAATGTCTTGATTATGGAACCTGACTGCTGCTGTTGATTATTGAATGCCCACGTGCTTATGAAAAAGGGGTAGTCTTTAATGTTGTGCCAATGGCTAATACACCAAATGGACAAAGTGCTTTAAATGAAAGTTCTGTCCCTGCTTTTGCAGGTCTAGGTCCATCACAGCTTGTTTGAGGGAGATTTCCACACTAAAGTCTACATCACCTTGAGGTGAATTACCAGGATCATTTAGGAAGCAAAAATATTCTCTCAACAAGCACGTCAGTTAAAGATCTGCTCCATGGAACTGTAAGACGATAAATATTTATGCATTCAACAAAATCCCTGATGTAGCACTGCCAATGATTGTTTGTATATGTTTTTGAAATTCTACCAGCCGTAGAAGACAGCTCAAGGGCTTTTATGACTGGATAAGTAGGATGTCGGGTGTCCATTGAAGGATTAACCTTGGGTCTGGCCCATGATTGTGTGCAGCTTCTCAATTGCTAGTTCTCTAAAGGGAAATACTGTGAATGATAAAAGACTGGGTCACTATAAGCTGTCTTTCATCATAGCTGGTTCAGAAAGTTACACTTTCCATTTCATTTTTGCTTTCTTTTGGGGAACACCAGTTACAAGCTGGTGGTCAAAAAGGGGAAAATAAATCAAAGCGCATAACAAATTAAGCAAAACATCAAACTAATACAAATTCAGTTCTACTGTATATTTTTATCCTTCTGGCTGGTGATGACCGTTTTAGTGTTTTTTAATGTAATGTTTAATCCAAGAATCTTGGCGCTTTCCCTTTTGTGTTTATACCTCGACCGTTATTTATCAGAACTTGGCATGCTTATTAAAATATCTTAGTTTTTGGCTCTGATGCCTGATCTTTCCAGTTTGTGTGGGGTTTACTTTCTGTCTGAATTTCAATATCTTTTTTGCCTACTGTATCGTTCGTATCTTGCTCAGAGGTGAAATGTGAGGCAGCACCGCCACTGTTGCTTCCTTGTAAGTAATCGAACCAATAACCATCGGAAGCAATTGTAATGGATCTTTTCTCAGATACCTGTAAGAGTCATGTACAGTAAATGTAGGCTCTAGCTATATGAAAGTTAATGCATTTTCCCACGTGTATATTTAATTATATAGTCTGTTTACAAAATGTCCAATGAGCTACATGCCACAGCATACTTTCCTGCACAAGCATAAACAACAAACGAGGAAGAACTAGTGCGACAAAGGAGTTAATAGCACTAGGAGATGGTAGACTCCACATGTTTAGAGAAGGCACAATTCACATGGGCTTGAATACTTTTGTTTTTAGCCTTTGCATGAGTTCAGCTTTTTAACAGTTACCCTTTTTTTGTGAAAGACAATGGCCTTTTGGGTGTGTGTAGTGGAAAGGACTTTAGTCATGCTTCCCGAGTGGCGTTCGCCTGGACGCAGACTGAGCTCAAGTACATGTGTCGTGTGTTGATCCTGACCAGGAGAGCACAGCAGCAGCTCCATCCTGGGTACCTGCAGGCTTGCAGTACCGTCATGAGGGAAGTGCCTCTCCAATTGTCGGTGAACCTCTAATGTGGGCTGAGTAGTCTGAAGAGTGATGGATGGCTTGAAGGCAACTAGGATAGGAGGAGACTAGTCATACTGTCGTGTGGTGACAGGATTAATAGCAAAGAGCAGAGAGGTATTAGCACAATTGCAGATTCCAAATCTAGCTTCAGTTACCTGTGTTTCAGGTTTATCTCTCTTGATTAGGGCAGATCAATTTGCCATTCAGGCTTTTCAGCACTACCGCCCTGTGGGTCAGCGCTTCTCTGTATCAGTCAATCTGACTGATGCGTTGTTGTTTTTTTGGCAGTCTGGTGGATGACATTAAGGGGAAGTGTTTACATATGAGTTTGAAAGCTTATCACAGTCCCCCTTTTTCAGTTTTCCAAAAATTAATTGTCAATGCTAAAGTGATTCTATCATTTTTGTCTTAACTTATTTATTTAGAAAATAGTTTTGGGCAGATATTTGAATAACGTAGAAATCATGCCTTGGTGTTGGTTAAGTCATCAGATGTGAAAGGCTGTTCCTCCACTCAGGCGAAGGGTTGTGGTCAAAACGTACGTTTCCAATAGTACAGAAGCGGTTGAACATCTGGGTAGTTAACTTCTCTTCCAGTATATATGGCCCTATACCTTGGGTCATAGTTTGTTTGTTTGTTTGTTTGTTTATTTATTCGGAATCTCCAACTGTGCTAATGCATCTCATCTTGCCGCTACAACTTCCAACACCACACTCGGAGATGGTCAGGAAGTTAGGACTAGTATCCTTCATGCCACCCGCATCTTTTCCACTCTGCAGACTACACAGCTCACACAAGGGGTTCGGCCTTCTCAAAGGTACTGCTATTTTAACTTTAATCCTGTTAAAAGCTGTAGCTCTTTCCACAACTGAATGGTCCATCAAGACCAAATGGAGTAGCATGCGGAACACGGCATCCAGTTTGCACTTTTTGGAAAAAGTCGAAATGGAACAAGTTATAAATTCTTTGTATGTGTATGATTGAGCCATTGTAACTTTTCATGGTGCTGGATGGTGGGGAGCATTCTGGCCATTAGGTTATGATTGTGTTTAAGATCTCTGGTTTCAGAGGTTTTCACCCCCACCCCACATTTTTGTATTCATAGGCTTTGTTCAGACAGCCAACAGCAAAGTTCATGCATGGTACTGACGTGCTTTGAGCTGAACGCCTATCACAGGAGATATAGGTGAAGGACAAAGCTGCTCTGAAGTGCTAATATTTCTGGCAGGAGGGAGATTGGCTGTAACCATGTAATGCCATGCTGTTTTTGGAAAGTGCTGGAGCAGCCCTTCTCCTCATTAGTTAATGGAACATCTCTGGTTCACTCCAACCTCTGCTAGCCTCTGTTTCCCGTGGTTTAAAGATGACAATAACAAAGAAGGCCACTACAAAGAAGCTATTTTGTCATGAGAAGTGCTATTCTCAATGGCCCAAATTTGTGCTTACACAATGCTCTATGACAGTAGTCATGATTCTTGGAAAAGGGATGCATCATATTTATAAAAGTTTATGTCGACTCGATTTTCAATTAAAAGCTGCAAGTTTTGTTTGTCATTACAACAACACTGAGATTCTAGAGAAATATAAATGTTAATCTGTGAAAGAGATTCTTTCTGACACTGCCTGGTGACTGTGTGGTGTGCTACGAGCAACTAGAATGCTCATACCCCCAGTGTGACGGGGGGACTTCCTGGGTGTTATGAGACAAACTGCTGGCTTGGCATGAGATCAAAGATGGATGTAGGCCTACTGCTGTGATGTTCTTAGGTATGCAATCCTCCATTATTTTTTTATTTTTTTTATTCCTTCAGACCTTACGGTCATTTACCAGATGGCCTCTTGTAGAGAGTCTAGAGATTTTCAGGATTTATTTATTTATTTTATTTTTTAAAGGGAAATTTTTCATTTTTAATTGTCTTAAGAAATTTACCTGGCTTCATGAATGGCTCAGATAAAGGTGCTTGACCAAAATGGATTTCACCGGTCTGTTCTGTTAAGAGGGACGTGTCTCTCCTCCATCCGGCATTTAATATTTCTTGTGATCCATGTAGCCTGTAGAGTTTGAGACATGGGGGGCTCAAGGGCCATTGGATTGGAGAAGGCTATTCGTAATCGTTACCTTCCATCTTGTGTGGTGGCAAAATTCGTAGCGACAGTCCAAGGTGTGTTAGTGCAATTAGCAATTCCTAATTGTGGGGGGGACGTAAACAAAAATAAATTTATTTAAAAATGATATATAAACAGTATTACTGACAAAACACATTTAGTTTGACAAGACGACTTGTATGAACTGAAGCTCACTAAGAAAAAAAAAAGTGTTCAAATGGCTGGTCTGCAAATATTGTTCATTATGGTTTTATTTATTCTGCAAAATGTTTTTAGAAATAATACTTATCCATCTATATATAGGCAAATCTATATAAATTAACTATTTTAATTTCGGTATACTAAACACCAATATTTTTCCACGAACTAACTCTGATGCATAACTGAGTGGTTTTACATCTCTAGCTTAATTCTATATTTTTCAATAATGCAACTAATGTGACATTTTCTTATGTAGCTAATTGTGTTTCAACACATTCCTTTGCCATCCGGCAAACAAGACTGACTGAGCACTAACCAATGTACTACAGTTTACTGACAATTCCTGAAGAGTGAAGATGCTGGTTTGTTCCCCGGGTGCTACGGACAGAGATGGCGATGAATGATGCAACAAAATGGAAATAGAGATATCTTATCTCTTTTGGGCTGCTCTGTATTTAATACAAGTGATGAGCTTCTGTACTTCAGATCTGCCACCCCCTCACCCCCCAGAGGTCTGCTTCAGGGGTATAGCAAATTGGGTCAAATATTCACTGCTGCATAAAATATTAAACTGGTGTTGATGGTGTTCAATTCAGAGGCCTGCTAAAATGGATAAACAAACTAAATCTGTCTCTTTCTGTACAAAAAGCAGAACACCCAAACATGGCCTTATATTCATGCAATTACAGAACGTGTGTATACATATATACAGCTACAGTACTATATGCATTTTAACTGCCGTGAGAAAAGTTGTTCTTGAAACACACGCCCAGCAAGACTCTTTAGAAGGGGATCCAAGTGTTTCACGACCTTGATTCGCTTAGAGGCTAGGTTGCCGTTTTTGCCAGTATCGCACTCATTGGCTTCCTTCCTCTCTATTTATCTGTTCTCCATACTTTTCCTTCTCGTAGTTGACATTTCCAGTCCTCCCTCAAAGTTTATTTTCTTTATTTCTGCTTTTTAAAATAGTGCAGTATAACCACCCCTGGTCCAGCCAAGTTTTTCTCTGAAGCCCTGGCCATTAGGCTAGGTACTTTTGAAAGCCTGTGTTTGCACTACTTTCAGTTCCTGGCTGAGAGAGTAGTGCAGTATAGTAATCACCGATCACAGATCGAGGTTCGCTCTTCCTCAGGCAGTCACACGGTTGTCCAGGCCTCTGAATTCTAGACTGGCCCACACAGCTTTCTGATTTGTGTGCAGAGTGCCCCTTGCAGCATGTGCACCTGGTGGACAAATGCAAATTTTTCAGCCCCGTTCTGAAGGCCTCCTTATTGTGTTCTCGCTGCAGTTTTGTGCTGATGTTCCAGTACAAGGCCATCGGCAGCGTGTACTGGGAACAATGGGAGGGAACACGCTGCCTCCCGGTGCTGTCAGAGAGAGAGGCTGTGTGATGGAACAGAGCAGCCTTTGAGCAGGTCCTCTAGCAGCAGCTGGACCCAGTAGGCTGTCATATTTGGGCCTGTTGGAGGCGAGAGTGCTGAGATGTCGCTTGAGGCCTGGGAAAACACTCATCTCTTTGTCCCCGTCCCCCCCCCGCCTTGCAGGCCGCTTCTGTCCTAAGAATTTGAAGTAGGACGGGATGGCGGAAAAAAAAAAAAAAACATTTTCTTTGTGTGTGGCCTTTTGTGTATCTTTTTCTGATTTGGAAAGCATATCTTTGAGATTGTCACTTATGTTAAATAATGTTGTTGTTTTTTTCTTGAAAATTTGTGAGGTCGACATGGCCTGTGCTTCTTGTATCAAAACACGAGAGACAGGGAGCAGATAAATTTTCACCTTCCATCTCACTGACTCAGCACATCCTGGAGGACAGGGTAGGCTAGGGATGGTGACTGCTCCTCTGGAGTACTCTGTGACTCTGCAACCCGATCGATCGATGGTACTTTTTGCTGACTCGTCCCATCACCACCAAACAGTGCTTCAGAGGTCCGGAGGGGGCAACACCGTCTTCCCACCAATCCTGGCAGTTTTTTCCTTTCTCTCTCACCTGTGTATGGAATGTTTGGATAGTGATTCGTTGTTTGTAAAGGGTTACTTAAAGATATTAAGTAAAAAAATTTTACCAATCATTAAATGTTTAGTGGCTGAAGCAAATTGCCCCTCTTATGAGGCTCCAAGCAGCGAACCCATCAGTGAACGGCATGGGCTATAAACGTGGTAGTGGAAGGCTGCTAATGAAAGGGAAGCACTATTTGCTGAGGCTAGGTGTGTAAAAATAAATAAATGTACATATTGGTGCAAACACGCGTAGATAGAGTGATGAATAAGTAAGTAAATGGCTGCATGTGCAAAACTAATGACTGACAGCGGTGGGTTCTGAAACATTACTGGAAATCAGAAGACTCTTTGACTGTCAGGAGAGATTACATTTGGGATCTTGGTAACCTACCTACTTGGGTCATCCTATATATGTATAAGGTAGATACTGCAGCAGTCGTTGAGGTCGCCGCTATTAAGAGACTTGCACCTCCTTGCGCAGTATTTGTTTTATGTTCCGTGCAGTACTTTTCTAGCTTTCTGGACTAAATGTCAGTTGTTAAATGTGGCAAATTCCATTGTAACTTTATATTACATTTTTCCTTTAGGATTGATATTCGAAACTATGCCCTGTAGATCTTGTTGATTAAAAAGCCTGTCCGACACAGAATTTAAAATATTTTGGCAAATAACCTGCTTTAGAATGGTAACGTGATTAATTTAACATATGATTTACTAGCAACGCTTGGACTTTTGGACTTGGCCAAATTTACTTTGCTAATAATTTTTTATCCCAAATAAAATTCCCTGATAATCAGAATTACGCATGCCCAGCTGAAAATGCAATATAAAAATGGATTCTTATTACATAGCCCCAATCAGGCTAGCACATTCTATTAAAAGAAAGTAATCCCGTTTCATTTATTGCCCTCGTAACACTTGAATTGTAGAGGAGTTAATTGAACTAAAAACACAAATCCTCCAACGTATACAAGACTGGAGTTCTGATATCTGAATGCATACACTGCATTAACTCAAACATGCAACTTAAGTTGATCTGTGGGCCAGTGACATCAGCATTGGTTTTCCCTTTGTGTTGGTAGCTCAGACATATTCTTCGCGTTAGACTAACAGGATCGACAAAGATGATGGATCGCAGCATTAGTAAGGTAAATTTAAAAAAATTAAAAAAATTTTTAAATAAAGCTGCTTGATTTGTCTGATATTTCCATGATCAGCATCTCTTAGAATTTTCTATTAAGGTACTATGAATGGAAATGCTCCCACAAAAGCGGAGGCTGTCCTTTTGGTTTTCCTTTTGAGTTTTATCCAATGTATCATTATGTTTTTCTGGGTGGGACTGCCTATTCTTATTGTTTAACAGGAATTTAAACAACAGAATAATCAAACATAGCCTTACCAAAGTCATCATACGCATTAATGTTATTGTCATGACTATAAGATTTTACAACCCCCATCAAGCCCCCCAAACATTGATTTGAGAGGGTCACTAAAATTAAAGACATGCTCATCTCCCACTAATGGATTTCTGCAAGGAAACAAAAGAATGTAGCCAGCCACTCAGGGTCCAGATTGTCGGAGACTTTCTGGGTGAATGTGACATCACTAGCAGCGACGTCACGTATTTTAAATTAAAAAAGGAGAATAAGTCCATTTGTTTTATGACAAAAATTCTGAAGAAAATAAAATGAATGAATAAATAAATAAATAAATAAATAGATAAATATAAAAAGAAAAATAATTTTTTTTCACCATACTGGCACAAAATAGATTCATTTTAAGCACCAGAATTGTCATGGAATATCGAGTTTGACAATTGTTAAATTCTGTTTAATATAATTTGGTCTAGTTTTGAGGCTTTTAGAGAACTAGAAATGGTTCGATTTCTCAGCTCTGATTAAATAACTTGCTTCAAGGAGGAACTGCTTTGAGAGCAACTAAGCTACATTATTTAATCAGAAAACCATTTCTTTCAGCTGTTGCTTGATTGCAGGAACCAGCAGGATTTTAAATTGAAAATACGAGTGAAATTCCATCAACTGTATCGTGAACAAATTTCACAGCTTGCCTTTTGACTAGCTTCGATTTGTTTATCATTTGGATAAGAAGGCGGAGGAGAGGTCTTACTATGTCATAACTTCTTTGTATACCCATGCCAATATTGTATTCTTAATGATGTAATGACTCTGGCTAGTTAGTGCTGTTGTTGGAACGCTGCCATCAAGTCCCTCCAGAGGAATGTGTTGCAGAGGTGCTGATGGGAGGTGGAGCTGCGCTAGTTTTATCACTCACCTATGGTTTTTCATGGACCATGACGCGTTATTTGCGACCTAATTTAACGTGATTAACATGCTTGCTCACTCCAGAGTTGGGGGATGTTTGCTTGTACTCTCCGTGAGGATTATTTGATGCGTGTGTATGTGTTGAGGTGAATAAAGTTTTTAATACGAGCTGAATCAAATACATTCTGGCTTCTGGTGTACTTTTCATTGTGATCTCCCAATAAAATGTCCTGTGTTTTTTGTCCTTAAATCCTTTCCTGTTGAACTGGGTATTCTACTAAGCCAAGCAAACTGAAGCAATTTATCGGTTTTGAGGCTTTTTCCTGATTTTTTTTTTTTTTTTTTTTTTTTTCTTTTTTCCCCTGAACTTTGATCAAGAGAATCTTTCATGACTTGTATATTATTAACTACATGGTGCCCTGTTGTTTTAAGATTCCATTCATGAAAGTATGTTGTTTTTTCTTCTTCTTAAATTGTATTTGTTCCTATTGGATCTTCTTCTGAGATGGGGTGGCACATGTCATGGTCATTTCCTTAGGAAACCAGGGGACACTTACAGCAAACTATGCTTTGATTTGATTAAATTCTACCCATAGCCTTGCCAAGTTTGAAAGCTTTTTGATTGTTGTATACTGTTATCTGTGGCAGTCGCTGCAGAAAGAGAAAATCAAACGTTGCTCTTTATTATTCCTTAACTTCAGAAGCTGCCAGAAAGAGGATTTTAAATGGAATGTGCGGGTTGAGAACAATGCCTACCCACTTGGACACTTTCATAAATTGTTTGTGTTTCACTTACTTAGTGGCCAGTTTGAGGTACATCCATCTAGTACTGGGTCAGACTCCCCTTTGCCTCCAGAACAGCTTGAATTCTTTTGGGGCATGGATTCTACCAGGTGTTAGAAATGTTCCCCAAGGATGTTTGTCCGTCAATGGCATCACACAGTAGCTGCAGATTGCAGCTGCAAGTTGGTGGTACGTTTGGGCTGTTCTCAGTTCTCTATCTCTTCCCAAAGATGCTGTATTGGGTTGTGGTCTGGGGACTGTACAGGCCACTCAACTAAAAATGAACTTGCTGTCATATTCCTGGAACCATTTTAAGACAATACATGCTTTGTGACTTGGTGCATTATCCTGCTGGGGCAATCAAATGGTGCTCAATTGGTATCAAGGGACCTAACATGTGCCAGGAATACATTCCCCAAACCATTAAACCAACTCCACTTACCTGTACCCTTGACACCAGGCAGGACGGGTTAATGGACTCATGCTGTTTACGCTAAATCCTGACACAACTGCTATGTGAATTGGTGTTTATAGGAGCAGGAACATGGTGGTGTAGCTATCAAACTGGCTACTGAGTGTATATGAGAATTTAGAAATGGCTGACACAGAGACTGTTTCAAACTGTTTTTTGGGAATGCAGCTAAATATTCTTGGAAGTTCTACTGGGCTCTCAAATTCCTCTGTGCCATGCGTTTAGAAACATGGAGGAAATGGCGGTGTTAGTCATGTGTTTTTTCTTTTTGGGATTAGAGAAGGGAATTTGCAATCGCAAAATGACCTGGCCACACCTGATGCTGTGCACTGTCACTTTCTGTTATTTATTCTCTAACCTAACAAAACTATTGGTTTGTTTTTATTCACAATTAACTCTGGTGACTGGTAGGAGGTCTTCTCAAACCATTTGCAGCCATAAAATATGTCAGCAGGTGTAATTGATGTGCCAAAACTGCTTTGATTTTTGTCTTTAAAAGCAGTATGTAGCAATCAGTTTAAAGTTATTATAAAATAAAATATGGTACAATAGTTTTCCATTGCATTGTAGCTCTGTGCCAGATTAGGTTCAGAGGTTTTCTTTTATATTCGGTGCTCCATCTGCTCTGCTTTAATTTCAGAGTCTTAAATATTTATATTTATATAGGCATTAGTCATTGTTTTCATTAATCATAACAAAATTAATAGATCAATATTATTTCCATTTTAGTGCAGAGGGTTATTTCTGTAATGTAAAAATACTAAAACAGTTTAGACTTAGGATATGTTCTTATGGTTGTGTGCAAAGTTTAAAGGGTTTTTGAGATTGATCAGACTGAAAAGATAAGTAAATAATTCCAATTCCAGTCAATGTTGATTTTAGTTATAATTCATGTAAATTAAGAGCTATTTATTTATTTATAGCTACGCACCATTAGAGTGGCAGTAATTAGTTGAGGGCTTTAATGACATTTGATGTTAAACCCTGTCCTTGTTCAGTTTTCAAATAAGAATGAAAGAATTTTCCTTGCTTCCAAACTCCATTACAATTTTTCTCCTGCTATTGTAATTGCTAGCAGGGATAATGACCTCATTTCCAAATGTGGTTTAAATTAGTGAACAAGCTTTGTGATTTTGCAAGTTTCAAACACAGCACACCCATGTTTCCAGAAAGCACACTTAAGAGTTTGGTGAATGTGCAGAATGAGGTTCATTGTCTGGATTTGCAGAAAAGTGGAAAAATTGCGTTATGCTAACCATAACGCAATTTTGCTGCCGAGTGAACATGTTTACAAAAAATCTAAGAATTGTCTTTTTTTCTCTTAATTTTTCCTATTTTTCTTTGAATTTGGCTGATGCTTGTGGAATTGTGTACTCTTCACTGAAAGCCTTTGGTGTGATGGGGTGGTATTTGCCTTCTGCGTTTTACCAGTTTAGAAATTTGGACATGTCCACCCCTGCCCGGGCAGCGCTATACCAATTACGTGCCGGCTGTGCTCTCCTGGTCACAATTGGCAAATAGTAAATCTAGATCCACACCCATGAAATCCTAACTAAAGGGCTCAGTATGCTCTTGGGTGAGAGTCTTTACTGAGAGCCATGTGGAAAGAAAATATGTATATGAGAACATGTTACATATTACAATATGTTGCTGTAAGAGTAAACTGAGACTTTTACCACGATAACGAGGATGTTGCTGTGAATCCTCGCAATCCCACCTGAGTCTTCTGCCAATAGTTGAATTTCTAGTGTTAATTTCTAGTTTTTTTTTCTGTGTGCAGGAGCATCATTAGTTGCGTAGGTTTTTGTTAGGAGATTGTGACTGCTGCTGTAACAGATTGAGTATCTGAAAGATGAGCGGAATGTTATTCAGTTCTGAGAACTCCTTAGAATTCAGCTCACGGCAGGCATTTGTGCAACATGCTCCTCTAACATACTGAAATGACTATAATTATTGTACATTTGGTCTTGCCAGATGAGTGGGCTAGTGAGTATTTATGAATTTGTATTTAAATGAATTAAATGAGTGTATGTGGGAGAAGTTATTTGTCTAGCATTGTCTTTTACAATCTGCAACTTTTCTTTTATTGTTTAATCTTTCTGTTCTATTTAAATGGAGAAATGCAGGTCATTTTACTCTGTAGTTTTTTTAGTCCCCAAGCATCCGTTGAAGATTTGGTGTTATGTACCAATTGGGACGATAGTACTGCCAAATGGACCATTTGGTTCTGTAGCATGAATGTATGACTATAGGGTTGAATTGCATTCATTAGCGCTCAGAATGACAACTTGTAAAAAGTGGTATTGTTTTAAGTGTGTGCAAAATTGTTACCTAGTATAACGCACTTTATTTTCCCGAAAACATTTTTGCTAAATTAAATGGATCTCACCAGTCAGAGATTTTACATAATTACTCCTAAGTGCTAATTAATTTATAACCTGTTTGTTTCGCATGTTTTCATATATTTTGTAAATATTTGTGCCCATTCAATTTCAGTACCTCTTTTAAAATAATTTTTTGTTTCAGATTAAGATGGATTAAAACTGTTGTTAGTGGCAGGCTGCTGCCTTTACTAATGTCAAAGTTCTTATTGATGTTCTGACGCCCAGTCATGCTGTCCCACAGGACTTATCCTGGTGTTAAGTGTTCATCGATGTTGAATGTTAATACACTTGACGGTGATCAAATGTGCACCAAATGTCCAAATGTTTTTTACTGTATCCTGTATTGCTGTATCCCCGATTCTTATAGGAAGGAAATAAAATCTTACAGTTGTGTGTATTGTGCTCTGTAATGTTGGGTAAGGAGAATTAGTGCTGGTTGTGGTTTTCCCTGAACTCTGTCCATTACATGGAAGCCTCGGTTACCATCTTAAAGAGCATATTATTTATTCGCTGGGGACATTTCTCAGAACAGCCAATGGCAGGTGGACAGGGTTGGCTATCTCTCCTGTAGTTTAGTCAGCTGTAGGGAGCTGGCCTCCCCTGTGAATTTATGATGGTCTTCTTATGCTACCCTACAACAATACAGTGATATTAGGTGAAAGGCCTGGGGCCTCTTGATGGGGAGACTGGGAAAAAGCATATCTCAGTCACTTTAAAGTAGTAGATTCAGTCATGTTTTTTGGATT